>OY365819.1:4182982-4328206 GCA_959347315.1 Bimastos eiseni | reverse complement strand
GGTCGGTTGCGCACTAGAAACCCGTGTAGTGGACATCTGCAGCGATACTCAGACTCTGATTCCGGAAGCAGGAGGGTTCTTGACGTCGCCTGGTTACCCGGATGTCTATCCTCCGAACGAGGACTGCATCTGCCGCATGGTGGCCGATAAGGAGAACGCTCGTCTCAGCCTCGTCTTCTATGACCTCCTACTCGAAACGAAGAAAGGACGATGCAGGGCAGACTGGATTATGCTGCGCCAGAACGGTTAGTTCGAGGAAGACGAGCCGAAGGACATACTAACATAAATAAACAAAGACAGAGATTAGAACAGAGAGAGAGAGAGACAGAGAGAGACAGACAGAGACAGAGACAGAGAGACAGAGAGACAGAGAGAGACAGAGACAGAGAGACAGAGACAGAGAGACAGAGAGAGACAGAGAGAGTGAGAGAGAGGGAGGAGGGAGAGGCGCCTCCAGGCCATTAGTCCACTTCATTTGTTTGCTTTGATCGAAATCTCAAGAGATTCTATTAGAAGGAATCCTGTCGATCAGAGAAAAAGAGAGACAAATACAGAGAGCCCTATCGATCGTAAAAGCATCCTATCTCATTCCTTGGCTCTTCCTCCTCCTCCCGCTCCTCCTCCTCTTTCTCCTCCTCCTTCTCTTTCTCCTCCTCCTCCTCCTCCTCATCTTCATCAGCAGCGTATCCTTATCTTTATCTCCATCGTTTTAGCATAATCGGATAGACGGATGATAATCCTCGCCTTCATTTGTTCGACGATGCATGTACAAGATGACGAAGTTGCCATGGTGATGATGATGATGAAGACGGTGACGAAGATGACGGTGATGACGAAGAGGATTTTGATGACTATGACAATGACGATGAAGGTGACGATCATGACAATGACAATCGTGATGATGACAATGGCAATCATGATGGGGACCATTACAATGATGACGATGACAATCATCATTACAATGATGACGATGACAATCATTATGTTCTGCTGGTGACGCAGTGGAGAGACATCGTCACTGTGGAGCGATGATATTGGGAACGAACAACGTGACGTCATCATCGAATACCATCGACCTCCAATTCCATTCGGATGGACTAGACAACAGAGTCCAGAACTTCAACTACTTCACCAGAAAACTCAAGGGGTTCTGGCTCCACTTTCGGGGTTGGTATCCAACAGCCATCATCGCAACCCTCCATAGAACTCTGGTGGTCTATATGCCCTCCTCTCTCACAATTCAGTGTGACCCTGCGAGTGTTACAAATTTAATAAATAAATTATAGGCTCAAGCAATTATAATCGATAATTAATTATTTTGAATTACATTAAGATTACGCTCAGATTACATTCGGATTGAATTCAGATTACATTCAGATTATATTCAGATTACATTCAGATTACATTCGGATTATATTCAGATTACAGTCAGATTATATTCAGATTACATTCAGATTATATTCAGATTATATTCAGATTACATTCAGATTACATTCGGATTACATGTTTGCCTTCTGGCAAGTAAATGTACATGTGCGTTATTTATTTCCTCTGTTGATATTTACAGTAAGATTGAGTTATTACAGATAATTGATCGGTTTTGGTTAAACCTTAATAACTATCCCTTGAATATGTCTGGTCATTGTCTTTTCAGCTGACCGAGGTGCCAGTGTCCAGATATCGTGTCGAAGGCTTGACCGCAGTGACCCTGCCGTCCAGGAGTTCGAGGCGGAGGATACGGAATACGACGAGGCAGCAGAGGGACGAGGAGGAGGAAGAGGATCTGAAGGGATTGGAGGAAATGAAGATAATACCCAGACGTTGAATGAGACGGTTGCCTCTGCATGGATGAACCTTACGACTGGTATTTGACTTAATCATGATTAATTGACTTAATCACGCTCAACTGATATAATAACGGTTTACTGACTTAATCACGGTTAATTGACTAAATCAAGTTTAAATGACTTTGTGCTCACCGTTCACCGTTAACTGACTTAATCGCGGCTAATTAATTCGATTGTGGTTACTGCGCCTCTGATAGACCTAGTCATCGTGATCAAGAGATTTCTGAAGGTCTTCTTGAAAGCGAATTAGCGAAGTGCAGGGCACCAGCATATTCGTGATCGTTGATGGAAATTGGTTTACAGTGTCAGACTATATTACCAGCTTCTTCTCTCTTGAATACTGAAGGAGTGATAAAATCCCAATGATTCGTATTGCCAACTTTCTAAATTTTCTAATTTTCAGGTTCAGTGGGGAATACTTGCAATTGGTAGGGAATCTCGGGATTGAACCCGGTGACCCCCTCCTTAAACACAGTCCCGTTTGCATCTGTGAGACAATGTAGTGACGTCAGCCTGCTTGTAGATGGCGATTCAGGAAATGGTACGTCATCGTCTGCTCCTGCTGCTGGTGGTGGACTGGATGCTGGTGAAACTACCATTGGCATCCGTCAAGTGCTGTCCATTCTGAGTTCTGTGCTTAGCGTTAGTTGCTGGACCAGTCGAGTACTTCGACTCTGAACTGCCGCTCGTTACTCTGCTTGTCTGTGTGTGTGTGTGTCTGTGTGTGTCTGTGTGTGTGTGTGTGTGTCTGTGTGTCTCTGTGTGTGTGTGTGTCTGTGTGTGTGTCTGTGTCTGTGTGTGTGTGTGTGTGTGTGTCTATTTGCGTACCTGTTTCACTATGTTTTCGTCAGTAATTGTGTCAGTGTATCTTTTAGCGCACGTACGTGTATGTTCGTGTGTGTGCGTTTCAGTAGGCCTGTATGTTTGCCCGCCTGTATGTTTTGCCTAAAGACAATGCTTCATTTTATAACTCTGGCTCTTAAAAGTGTACTTTCTTGGATCTCAATTTTTGTAATAAAGCCATGCGTCATTTGAGCTGTCTGTCTTAGAAAGGCATGCTTCGTTGATCATAATTATTTTTAACTAAACCCTGTTTTAATTGGATTTATCTGCTTAACAAAACCATTCTTCATTTGATACGTCTGTTTTTTTTTACGAAACGAAATATCAAACTCGAGTTCATTGCGCCGCTTGTATCTTGGATATAATTTTATTAAAATGTATTTAAGTAACGTGTGTGTGACAATCATTATGACTTTCCATCCTGTACACTCAAGAGACACACAAACGTCGGTAGGCCTATGCATAAATGCACATGTACATGAAGGGCACAAAAGGCACTCTACAAATTTTTTTTAATTGATCTCTAGGATGAAATACTGGAAGCAGTTGATCATAGTTCATCGACATTGCAAAAGAATTTGATACTGTGGACCGTAAAATGCTTATTCGCAAACTTGAAAACATATGGTAGGCTACTCCTTTAACAGATCGCGACAGAATCAGTTAACGATGGAGACAGTCAGTTAGTCATACAGACAGAGTGACAGGCAGACATGTCGAAACAGGCAATGCAAACAGACCGATAAAGACCAACAATTCTCGACATATGTTGCAGCCTTTCGTACGGCATATTTCGAATTTACCAATAGACGGACATATCTAAACGTGCCGTAGGAAAAGATGCAACGCATGTCTAAAATTGTTGATGTGGTTTGTAACATGTGCTGATGACACGTGGGGTGCTTGTAAGTTGCATGTGCTTCGGATCCTGAACATTCAGAGACAAGCGGACAGAGACGCAGATAAATAGTCAGGCATGTATACGCAGACGGACACACATGTCTGACAGATAGACACAGACGGACTGATTGACAGCCCCAAGAGGCAACACGTTGGTTGACAACTGGTTAATTGCTTTGAATGATTGCCCCTCACAGTTTGTAATTGTGATCGCGTGACGATGTCATTGTACGGCATGCAAGTTACTGAAAAGAGCTGAGTTTTCGCTACAGGCGTCGTCTCTGCATGGACAACCACTCTGACTTGACCCAGCGCTCATAATATTGGCTGGTGACATGTTTAATCAATGACCAAGGCTACGATTATGCGATTCGACCTGCGTGAAATATAGATAGGTCGATCTGTCTGGGAATTCATGGTTTTGTCGATGTAGGTCTGCAAGGCAACGATGTCAAGGAATCGATTGTGACAGTTTGAAATCATCCTTCGTCTGCATTGGCAGAAATCTTTGAAAGGCAACTTCATATTATTAACGTGAGCGCTTCAGGCATTCGGAGGCTGTTCGATTTCGACGGAAGCATTTCTGAGCACTTCTGAGCACTAATGAGCACCATCATATGACTCAGGCTCCTCCAGCGGTGCTTTCCACTCAAACTTAAGGACATATCTTCACGAACACATAATACCCTGACTCATCCCATCCTACGCCTTTTTACTGTCGCCCCAAACAACACTCGCCTTAACAGCTATACTCTTCCCTGTCTCATCCATCTGGCTACCAAACCTGCACCTCCTCTGGAGTCTGGACTATCCTTTGGACAAACCCTCTGATTCGATGTAGCGCTCGTGAATAAGTTAATTGGTGTCCAGCGTTAGTATTACGAGCGTCGCTTTAGAAGCTTGGAGATTACCAGACAAGAGCAAGTTGTGCTCTATTAAATACTCCGACTCATAAGCAGAATGATTTCTTTGACTTGTCGGTAAGAGGCTCTCTAGGTCCTAAGTAGGCCTTTGAGTTAGGCCTATCTGATTCTTCGGAGGTAACTTGCTGGATATATATAGTTTACCGACCCACATATCGATCGATGTTAGAACTGATCAAAGGGCGATGGAGCACTCGGATAAGCTGCTTCTGATTCTGACAGTTCTTCAGACAATTACCAGTTTCAATTTGTCTGGAACTACATCGTTAAGATATGGTAAGTCAGTCCAACCCTAATTGCTATTCTTTTTGAAAGTTGTTACTGAATATGCCATGCAAAGGGGTGAGGCATGGACAGCGTAGTTGCTGTTAAGGCGGGTATCGTACAGTGTGAGACTGGAAAGACGATCGAGGGATCGGGTTAGTCAGGGATAATGTATACTACTTCTAAACATGCCGGACCCTTTGAATATTTGCCCCTCTGAGTCACTCTGACCCCTCTCGTCAGGCAGGGCGATATAGACCTATCAGTCATAGCAGAGAACTTGGGTTGGACAGGAGAGGACGGACCCTCCAAAATTTCAGGTGGAGGGGATTGAGTTTCCTATAACCCCCCCCCCCCAATATTTCATAATGTTTCATAAAAATGCTTAATAAATAATGATAATAAATATCTGCATTAGTTCTCACTGTTCCTTCATTTTAACCTCATCCATGTCTGAGAATTGACATTTTTACGACCTTTCACTAATAACCCAGAACCAAGTCTCCGCATATAGGCCTACTCTACATGCTATAAATGACCAAGAGGTCCGTATTAAATTTTGGTCAATCAGTTCATCCCCATCGAAATGTCATTTCAGTCTATTCCGATACTAAGGGCTCGACTGCCCTCGAGACACGTGTGGTCAGCCAATGCTTCCACATCCAGGGAGTTCCGACGCTGGACCTGCGATGTCCGAACGGTCAGCTGGTCTACGTCCAGCAGGCGTTTTTCGGGTCATCGTCGGTCAACACCTCGTGCAGGTACAGTCGTCAACAAGGCGATGACCACTGCGTCCAGTTGACCCAGTTGCACGACCGCTGCAACGGACAGTACCAATGTACCATCTACGTCAGCAATCCGTACATGATGAATTGCAGGACCTACGCCATCTACCTTCAAGTCCAGTACGCATGCGTACCAAGTCAGTATAGGCCTAGAGTATAAGCTTATGCATGTGCACAAGGAATCTATAGGTCCTTGTCATGGATGTACCTACGCTCGGAGTTGATTCATTCATTCATTTATACATTCATTCATTCCGAGCAGTTATATAGTGCCCCTTAATAATTTACTCAGTAGCGCCGCAAGCCCAGCCACGACTAAAGAAAAAAGACTGGAGGGACTTGTAACAACTTGACGGTAGGACCACGAGTAAGTAAGTAAGTAATTTATTCGCCACGTATGTATGTGTGCGTGGGTTTGTGTCTGTGTGCGTGTTGGTCTGTTCCTCGTGATCCAGTCATGACACATTGTATGATTGTTCACGTCCTGACGGTCCACGTGTTGTATCAAATGCTAATGCACAAGATCCTGACCCCTCAATTCACAAGTAATGACCTCTGACCCCTCAATTCACAAGTAGTGACCTCTGACCCCTCAATTCACAAGCAATTACCTCTGACCCCTCAATTCACAAGCAATTACCTCTGACCTCTCAATTCACAAGCAATGACCTCTGACCCCTCAATTCACAAGCAATGACCTCTGTCGCCAGACTTATAGCATTGTGCAGGTGCGTTATAGGATTGTCTGCAAGTTAGAAACTCGATAATATTTATTGTATTTATAAACTCTGAGTACCGAACCTTGTCCTTTCAAGTCCATAGTTTCAATGGCGAATTTCCATTCTGCAGAGTCATCATCCATTGACGTATGCAGTGACGTCACTCGAGGGGTCGTCCATAACCATAAGTCACCATTCGGAGGCGTCTTCCTTCGGTCGTCTGGCTACCCTGACGTCAGCTACCAGAACAAACAATCCTGCGCCTGCCATCTAGTGACGGGAGACAAATGTCTGGTCATCAAAGTCCTCGACCTCTCCCTGTCTGATCGGGACTCGTGTGAGGCTGAGTTCGTCGAGCTAACGGCGACGTCCGGGGCAAGGCTTTGCGGGCGATACGAGAGGGGGCAACTGACGCAGAGCATGCTGCTCGATGGACCCCAGACGACGGTCGTCTATCAAACGGATGGCAAGCACCACGACCGCGGGTTCTGGATACACGCTCGTGGTAAAACCAGGTGTAATTCATTCATTCATTCATTGAGAGAATAATGTATAGCGCCTCTTCATGGTGACTGCTAAGAGGCGCTCCCAGCCTCATCGCTGCCAAATAAAGTTCTCTTAAGACGAGAGTGGGATGCCCGAGAGAGGATTCTAGGAAGGGATCGGAGTGTCAAAGGAAGGCCATTACAAATCGAGGGACCTATACCACTGAGAAGGCACGGCTCTGCCTGGTTGCTGTGCTTGCATGTGGCCTTGTTCAGCCGAGCGGAGGTGATATCGTTTGTGGTCAGGTGATCATGTAATTGGTCAGTAGGATCAAAGGAACAAAATTATCTACTATGTGTCAGCTGGTCAGTAATAACGTTTCTTCCCCATCTTGAAGTGAATTACCTTAATATACATGCATATTACATATATCATCCATAAATTATTTCAATCTGGGACCCTAAAAGTTCAAATGGGTCCCAAAAAGTTCAAATGGGTCCCTACTAATGCCCATGGGCCTGCGGGAAGAGATAAGTAGCTCGAACCATAGGTAAAAACCAAACCCTTACGTCATCTTCGTCATTAGTGTCGTCATCATAACTACGTCGTCGATGTCATCGTCATGATCACCTCACCACAGATGATTACCGCCATACAACAGCTGATTGGCTGTCCTTCAGGGTCAGAAGGTGGAGCTGTTAGCGCGATTTGTGGACCAATGGTCATCAGCAGAAACCAGTCGCCTAGCAACGCAACATCGAGCAGCCAATCGCCGCCAACTGACTGGACGAGAATGGCGGAAGTGACCAGAAAGGTGTCTGACCTTGACCCGATACAGCACGAGCAACCGCCGAGGTCTCATTCAGCCATGGAATCGGCTCCATCAACTGCAGAGGATGAGGCGCATCTGATGACCCGATTACCAACTAGTGAAGCCGGCAACTTCCAAGCGAAAGGCGACGACGGCGCCTTTGAAGAGGCACTTCAAAGCTACGATTTCGGCGCCGTCCGAAACTTCATGAAGAACAGCTCTGACGAAGGTAGGCAGCAAATTCAAAGCATTTTAATCTGGAGTCAGCTCATCTGATCCGATGCAGCGTTCGAGAATAAGCCGGTGACCTGCGCTTAACTTCAAAGGGGCGCTTTAGAAGTTTGGTGTTCTATTGGAAATGGCACTGCCCAGTGATTGAATTGTCGGGGGTTGGGAGGGTTCAACCTCCCAGTTCATTTTTCAACCCCACCAGCCGGCACCAGTAAATTCTCAAAAATTACCTTGGGGTCAAGCAAACCCCCAGATCAGCTTTCAGTGACATCGACGCCCAAAGTTACCCTCTACATTAGCCTGTATGCCAGTTTCAGGTTCGCAAAAATTCTAGTATGAATATCTAGACATGTGAAAATGTTTCGACCCCAGTTCAAAATGACAATTTAAACCTTGGCAGTGTCACTACCCCTCTCTGTCTCCGTATGCATACTTCATATCAAATATTGTGTATGCATAAATTTTATGTACAATCTAGGATTACGTTCGTATACGGATCCTGGTCCATGTATTACAGTATCATACTGACAAATCGGTCGGCATACAATACAAGGCAACTTGAATTTTTAATGCACCTTAATAAAAACAACGTTTTGTTCAAAGAACGCTTTGCGACGTAGTGACTAGGCATAGTACTTGAATCTTTTTAAAGAAGAGTTTGAAATTTAGACTGAACAAAATAATATATTTATATAAACGATTGCTGATGATATAGCAATACTTCCATTAAGCTGCAAACGCCGTTTGCAGTGGCGGCTATGCATTCCCAACAGAGGGGTCATCTGGATGAATGGCTTTTTCAAGCTGGAAGTAGTCTGAAATGTGGTGGGCCACTGGGAGCCACAAACTCAATTAGGGCTTGCACCCCCCCTGCAGAACCGCAACTTATTCGTTCTGTTTAGGCGCGATATAAATGACAGTTTAATAATAATAATAGTGATGATAGCAATAAAAATAGAGAAGTTATTAAGGACGCTAATTTTGTCACTAGCTGTAGATCTACTATTTTCTACATTTCAGCTCAACTCGTGGCATCTCTCGTCCTTGGTCTCATCAGTGTCGTCTCCGTGGTCGTCATCATAGTAACGGCCACGTTAAGAACCAGGTTGCGACAGTGATCGACATAATCAGACATACTCAGCGTGGAAACATAACAGATCTTCTTACCTTTGCCTTGATTTCTGCGGCTGTGATTTAACGATCTGTTAGGAAATCGAACATTTCAGCAAAACCAAGGAACGAAAGTGAGCAATACAGCAATACAACATCTTAATTGTCGATGTTCATAATCATAATTTAATCATGTCCGAAATGGGTTTGTTCAGAGTTGGCAACCCTAATGAGAACAGAATGCCGAGACGAAGCATATCCTTCGATGATGGAAACTTGATCGATATGCGATACCATGCAAGGTGTTCAGTAGCGGTTTCCTGGATGCTTGACATTCACAAAATGTAGATTATGGCAGCAGTATCTCTCGAGTCCAGTTATGGGCGACGTGAACTTAGTTCGATAGTTCGTGCGAGTGTAGAAGAGGCTGAACCCGGAGTTTCGCAACCCGATCAACGTTTTCATCATGAATGCCATTGTCTCCACATTTGACCAGGTACAGACGTTGTCCGGGTGGTCGTGGATGTCCACTTCCGGCGTGTGAATCTCCAGCGCCATCTGACGCACTTGGTTGATCAAGCGTG
Source organism: Bimastos eiseni (assembly GCA_959347315.1). Taxonomy (NCBI): domain Eukaryota; kingdom Metazoa; phylum Annelida; class Clitellata; order Crassiclitellata; family Lumbricidae; genus Bimastos; species Bimastos eiseni. Next base: position 4,318,703 of record OY365819.1, on the reverse strand, counting down.
TCGATATGAGATCGTAGAGAACGGGCCACTCGGAGAATTCGATATCCATCTTCAGATAGTCAATTGTCTGCTGCAAAGAAAGACAAAATTTTTTTTAATTGCTTACAGAAAGTGATGGCTATGACCACCTGCTGAAATCATTGACCATATACAGAGAACTCATGGTTTTAGAACCTTTAAAATTGTGCTATATAAATGAGGAAAAAATAAATATATACATACATTAAGAAGTTTCTCTAAAGTCTAATGAGTAAAGATATACGAAAGTTTCTTGTCGGCTGTTCGGATGAGTTGAATGACTGAAAGATTGCAAGGAGGTAATGCTGCTAATGCAGTCAGTTTTAATTTAAATCTAAGAAAAATGCTCACAAAGGCTATCTAAGGTCAGTGTCAATCAACTGAAGAACTATAGAGTATTATAATCACTACTGTGCCAATAACATATAATACTATGATATTACAGTTACAAATGAAGTTGATAGGGACATTGCCAGAAAGACATTTCTAGGGGATTGAGTTTTTTGGGCACTTACATTCAACAAGGTCATTGTCTTCTACATTCTGGGATGGGGTGAACCCATAAACTACCCAACTACACCCATTGAAGAACTAAGATAGTTATTAAAAAATGAATTACCACAACAAATACTACAGCAATAAAATGAAGTACCTAATTGATCACAGTAATAAATTGAGGTATTGAGACACTAACGCCCTCATGACCAAGATCCTTCATGATATTCTCCAATCGACGCAATCGCCAGTTCCCTATTGTGACAGTCGTCTCAATGCTGTCAATTCCATAATTATGAAAGTGGCCATTTGCGGAATACTGGTGCGACTCAACCTGCATGCTGAAATCAAGACAAATTTTGTTAGACAGAGTTTGGCATGATTAATTAAATTGCTAATTAATTAGAATTAGCTACTGAAATTTGCTAATTATTAGAAGTCAATATTGACCTTTCAATAAATCTATATCACCGCCAAATACTACAGCTATAAAACGAAATACCTGGTACTAAGTGATCACAGTTTTAACAAAAAGTATTGAGACACAATGAGTATTAAGGATATTTTAGAAAATATCCAGACCTTGGATCGAAGGAATGAACTTCGCAGGTAAGGAGTTCCTCGATGGCATTCTCAAAACGAAAATCGTTGCCGATTCTGAAGCATAGAAGAGACCAAAATTCTTGCAGTTAACAACCCAATACATTTTTTACAAGAAATGATGCCGTGGCAAAACAAGAAACAAAATATCGTATGGTATAAACGGTGGATCAGCAGACCTGTAATAGACTTGATTTGAAACTACATAAACTACATAAGCATAATTTATTAGATAGATTCAATATCAAATTAATTGACTGACAGAGAGAGATAGAGAAAGCTGTGGTAAAAAATGAAACAAAATAAAATGAATGACTTTTAATATAGACTAACTAGCTTTCATATCCCAACAGCACTACGGCAGACTTAAACAAAAAGGCAATCATATAAAAAATAAAATGTTAGCAATACCAAATACATAATAAACACTGCTGTGTGAAAGATATTGACTTTGACCAATCATAAATGGACAAAATTAGATCATATAGACTAAAGGCAGACAGGAAATCATTTTGATTCCTACCCAAATGAATATACAAGGCATGGCCGTTGAATGTTAAAGCGAGGATCCAGACAGACGTCCCAACCGCCTTCCTCCGGTGGTCCGAGATGTGCCTGGTCCTGGCAGTTGACTGTCATTGTGCTCACAAAACTAACAGAGAGAACACGAGAAAACACACCCTCCAAGAATGAGGTACACATGAAATACAATCTACTATCCTGATGGATCTAACTGTTTGTATTGTCTTTTACTACACTGTTCAGGTTTTTTCTGTGCAAGTACAATTGAATATGAAAATGGCTATGAAGCTGCATGTTACGCTGGGGCGAATTTGCCATCTGCAAACTGTTAATGTAATCCAGGCTGTAGTGGGACATTGGACTTTTTTGAATGACCGTTTTGATGGTAGCACATGAAATACTTTAGGTGTAACTGCCATAAAATTGATTTGTTTGTTGGTAATTCAATAAACAGCTTCAAACATTGATAAAAGTCAATGATTTACTATTTATTTATTCTGATATTTGATATCGCCCTTCTTCCAAAATTTTTGGCTCACAAGTGCACACACCTTGACGGCGCAATTGCAGTTGTACTGCAGAGCAACTGTGCGCGAAGGACTTGCTCAAAGTCCCAACACAGTGACACCTTGGACTATGGTCAAACCCGCTCACTCAGTGCAAACTGAGTGTTAAGGGCTAACTGCTCTAAGCCACTGTGCCACACGATGCACTGAAATTTTGCATGATGCACTGAAAATATGGTAACCTATAGAATCTTACATCTACTTCAATCATAGTGATTAGAAGTGAGAATCATAAACTCAAAATATCTGAAGCACTGCTTGAAAGCTATGCACGAGTGATGTCAGCTTATCCGGGGCTCCGCTTTAGGTCACAGGGATTTTCCAAAGGGTTGTGAAAAGGAGGTCCAAGTCAGTTTCCAGAGAGTCCAGATCAATGAGAGGACGCAGAGAAATTATTGGAAGAGTCAGGGTAGGAACTCTTTATTGGCTTGACATTAGTTTTGGTGGAAAGGCAGGGAGATGATAGACAGAGGAAGCTGATGATGGAGGGTGATCTGCAAAAAAGATGGAGGAATGAGAATCTGCAAAATTCTGGAGGGAGATCATTCCACAGTCATGCTCAGTGTGGGATATGGCTCCGTTAACTCGAGATGAGTAGTGATCGGGTGGAGTAAGTTGGCTGCATGATGAAGAGTTCGTGGAGATACATATCATGGAAATTCGTAGGTATAGTAATAGTTGTGATGGTCAACTACACACAGCTCCAAATATAGATATCAGACAGTCTTTTTATACACAAACTCAAACTTTGATCTCCTTTCAAAAATTCAGGCATATGCCCATGTACATAATTAATATGTTTAAAAAATCCACAAAAGCACATATGGTCGAAATAACTAGAAGACATGGAGATCTCACATTGTGCCACACAATTTAGCAACTTGTGGCACAGTGGCTGATCGGTTATAGCGGTCAGCCCGTAACGTTCAGTGTGCTATGACCGAGCGGGTTCGACCCTCGTCTGGGGAGCAAGTCCTTCGCTCACAATTGCTCTGCAGTACAACTTAAGTTGTGCCGTCGAGGCGTGTGTGTGCACTTCATAGCAAAAAAGGTTGGAAGAAGGGCGATATCAAATTTCAGAAAAAAAATAACTAACACTGCAATGACATTGGTTACAGCCATAGCACATAGCATTTGGAACAATTTGATAATGGCAATACATACTAGAAGAAGTCGTTTTCCAGATCATAGAAGTTATTCCCCATCGATTTCAGGTAGTCCCGCATCTTCTGTTCGTTCGGCAACACAATCTAAAAACAAAGAGGGTATTTAGAAGAAGGACCGTGGTGAACATGATCGTAAACAAGAATAAATACTTGAAACCATTACAAACATTGTGGCCATAAAATCCAACTTACCTGAGCGATCTTACTCTTGCAACTGATGGCCGAAGTGAAAAATACTGGTTTGCTAAAGTAGCGACGAATCCAAAAAGTTACAACGATCAGACCTATAGCAGTCAGAACCCTCATAACATATCTTCCTGGAACGCGCTGTTTCAATTCGCCACGAAATCGCTTCCAATGAAATTCTAATCTTTTTAGGGACTTCATCATTGAAGGCATGGTTTTCGCAGCAAAACCAGTACCTGTAAGATGTATGCGCACACACCTCAGAGGTGTTGCATTGGCTTGTCTAGCGCAATGCCAAGGACTAATACATCACACGGCGCAACACCAAAAAACTTTACAGTGAACACTGAACACCATGCAATACAATGCAATTTAAATTCACACTGCGCACAATACAATACCATTAAAAATGTATGGCAAAGCAAGTTTTGCACGAGAACGCGCTTTGCTACACATTATATATATTTAGTAGAAAATAGATAAGTTTTTGGTTTATATTTAAATTTGATAGCACTATATATCACAGATCTGTGCATTACAGAGCTTAAGTTTGGAGAATATTTCATTGTGTGGGTCCTGAGACCAAGAAGGCACGGGTATAATCAAAGATGGTAAGGTCTAACATGAAAACGACTTGAAAGCGACTTACTTACTGTTATTCTTGTTCTTGTTCTACCTTGGTTGCAGCGTGCATGTATGATGTATGATGTATAGTAGGGCACGTTATTAGTGTGTGTTATCGAGTTACGTTCTGTTGTTGGAATTAAACTTTATAACAATTGCAATATACATCAGGCCCAAGACTCTGCAAAATCACTGAAAACCCCCAATGTACTAATGGAATACAGTGCAGAAGTAGCCGTATTTCAGTCAGCCTGCGTTTTAGCCGACACGGTATGTATATGCCGCATTTACACGTTCAAAACACGGCCAATTTGCCGCTCTGTTTTTATCTATACCTTGTAGTGTTATGCAGCATCAACTCTGCTGATTGCAACGCTCGAGATGCAACGCGAGAACAAAATACCGACCATGCCAGTTAAAAAAATTTAACTATTGTTACATTAAATGAATTAGTTTAGTGTAAGACAAATTAAAACGACGTTTTTTTGTCAGATATAGTTCTGGTATGCTTGACGTGCATACAGGTTAAGAATATATTACATATTGCATGTAAGCTGGTTGACCTAAATGGGCACATGCCTATAATATTGTTGGCTATGAGTCTATATGCAATCTATTTATAGTGACTTACATGGTATGTTGTTTGGATTTCAACACATTACATCTGGGCACTGGCATAAATGTACACTCAATTCTTGATTTTCTTGTGTCATCTGGTACAGTGGAGTTGTTTGTTGTTTTAGTCATACCCTGATGGCCTGAAGAAATTCCACAGATGCAGTCATAATGCAGAGTTTGTGCGTCAAATTGTCCGTTACTGTGTTGCTGAAATTACCAATGGTCTCGGCACTGTGCTTCCAAGCTCGCCAGCGGACCACTGGAAGTTGATGCTTACCGTCATTTCCACATGGAGAACCATTACCTGTGTTCCAAAGCTCAGTGATGTCTTGCCGGCTGATGATCTTGTAACTGATTTCATCCAGCTACTGCCTGAATGGAATTTTGCCTTTTTCTATGACCTCATCAAGCATAATGATTTGATCCAGCAATTCTTACAGGTGGGTCTTACTGTGATGTATGTGTGTAAAAATTCACTTCCTTCCTTCAAAAGGCAACTCAAAACTCACTATTTCTTCTTAGCTTTCATGGATTTGAAAATCTAAGTGCATCTTCTCCTGGGGACTAACCATCCGCACTTTAGATTCACATTCTGTGTGACCTTGCACACGTTACAAATATAATTGATAATAATACTAAGGTATGTGATGGGGTGAATGGTTAATGCAAGTGAATGTCAACATTATCAGGATTATTTTTTTGCATTATAAGCATGATAGCAAAAGAAATTTCTTTGGACATTTCTTATGAAGTAACAGCGAGACACTGTTGTGCAGATAGATACATTTGGGGAAATGTGGTTTAAAGCCTCTCAATGCATAACAACAATGTTAAAATGAGAGTTTGGACAGATGGGTGCCTTGTAGGCTGCCATACAGTTGAATTCAACTCCTGTTGAGCTTGTCATCTTCTGTTGCTGCTATATCACATTATCTTATCATTTTGAGTTAATGAAAACTAGCATCATCATTACAATCATTCATTCATTTAGCTGACATGGTATGTACAAATTTAAGTTCACATTCACACATTCAAAAAAGCCAATCTGTACTTTTATTCATGCCGTATACCACCTAGCCATATTTATACCATACTTATTCAGTGACAGAGGTTTTTGACATTTCTTTTAAAACAGGTCATCGATGCTACACAGAAATCAGCCGGTCTTCTTCTTGTTCAGTTGATTTTGGATGAGCTAAACGGAAACACACTTGACGCCGGCGACATTCAAATCATCTCAGGAATTCTTGAGTATTTTGCCATAATTGAAAACAAGTACATGTCCTGTTTGGCGCTAAAGAGTGACTCGGCTCACACTGGACTGGAGATTGGAGATGAAGCACAGAGCGTTGCTACAGCAGTTTCACCCCGTGCAAAGATACCATCAGCAAGGATTTCCAGCATAATACAAGACATTAGCGTGACCGTTCAGAACGGACAAAGGAACCTCCGTATCCTGATGTGCGACGAAAACTTCACGAGCAGACCGCATGACGCCAGCACGAAAGCAGACAGCAAGGATGCCCACACTGAGGACGCTGAAAGTGGAACCGGTTTGGAAGAAAGGAATGCGGAGGATGAGGCAATTATCGAAGTTCTCCAGAATTACTTCAAAAAGTCGTTGTCGATCGACCTGTCAACGTTGACTTGCGTCGCAGACTCTTCTCGACTGTTGGTCGCCGTCCTGAACCTTGCAAACTTTGTCGTCGGTGGATCTGTCGTGGTATTCAAGAACCACTGCCTGTTTGAGTCAGACTCTCTGTGTCCACGGCACGAGCGACCCGACCTTGGGAAAGCTGTCTCCCGATCGCTGACCGACGATGAATTTGATCATCTCATCTCGCTGAATATCGTGGAACGTCCGCTGTTACGTATTGAATCGCCTGGATTCCCTGATTCTTCTTTCAATGAATGCTTGGATGGTGTCCAGAAAATTGTCGCTGCGTTTTCCGAGTGCCTTTTACCGGTGCGTAACTATCTTTGCCAGACATCCGGTGTGATCGATGTGACGGGTGTTTTGGTGATACATCCGGTGTTACGTCTCGATTGCTATCGCAGAATTTTGTTGAACGCGTATGACCATCTGGTTGCTTGCGCTGATGAATCTGAGGTGGAGGGCTTGCAGTACAGCATCCAGTTCTTGTCAGATCTTTGTGTGAGCAATGTCTCTCGGTGTGTGCAGAGTTTGGACTTGCGAAAGGACGATCCTTTGCTGGATTTCGAACGTGCGTTGGTCTTGATCGAACAGAACTTTATGGGGGGTACAGGTACAGCATCTGTTGAATATTTGAATGATTATTTGAAGAAATTACTTAGTCCTGTAAGGTTTCTTAGTTTATTTTCTCTCATAGAAACCTGTATGACCAGTTTCATTGGAATGAGCTATGCATTATATGGTATTATTATTAGCCAATTGACCTCCGCTCCTTACTGAGCTCTTACGAAATGAAACGTTGCATTCGATCAATGGATATTTGGTGTCATATATAGGATAATATATTCTTTTTAGTTATCCTTGGATGGGAATTGAACTCGTATGCTTCGTGTTATGGGCCAACCGCTCTAACCGATCGGCCACTGTGTTACAATCAACAGTGATCTCTTGAACTATTGTGGCTTTCAAATGCTATGATTGATTTAGTTGTATTTTGGCGATTGAAGCATTGAGTTGACCTTTATTTGAGTAACTGTGACATTTGTATTTCGTTTTGTTTGTAGAGCATTTTGAGGAGTTTGTTAAAACTGATTGCATTGAGATAATGAAAGATCCAAGGTCAGTTGACAGCTTAGTTTGATTCTTTATTTCAGCTTGAGACTTAAGTATTAGGTAAGTAGAATAGTGGCCGTCTGTTCAGCTGGTCTGATAGACAGCAGCAACTTCATTTCCTTTATCTCTTACAACTGGACTTTGTAATTCTATGAAACATTGACGCCTAGACAACCCCTCTGATTTGACGCAGCACTCATGACTATGCTGGTGCGCTATGCCTTATTAGTTTGGAGCTCACAATTGCAATGTTAATTATGTGATAAATTTCATCGACTTCATTTATTTCGTTATAATGAAGCATTCTCAACGGGGTTCCAGAGAACTCTGATGTGTTTAGTAATTGCTCATTTTCACAAGGTTTTTAGTGTATTTTCAGATGGTTGAAATGTTTGGAAAACCACTGGGATACCTTCCGTGTTTCGAAGTCGAATGCTGTTCAAAATCTTCTGGGTGCATTAAAAACATTAAAATTACATTTGAGTGATGAATATTTAAACAGGTTGCAAAAGGTTAGTTTTCTCACGCATCACACATGATGGTGTTTGTTGTTGATTACTTTATGCGGGTCTTTTAAGTTGTATAGCTGGTTGATTTAAGTTATTAATTACTAATTAGTTACATTTGCAGAGCTAATTGTGGTGTTATCAGTTGCAAAACGACCTTGTTGTGAAAGCTTATTGTAATAAGGTTACTTTCTACAAGTGAATTTTATTTTGGGATCCAGGTCTTCAATGTTTTGTAACAGATTTTGTGTTAAAATTAAGCATGATGCAAGGCCTACAGTGTATGTATGTGTGAAAAATTATTTTCATTTCTCTGTTGGAGGAATGGGCCCTTTTGGGCTCCTTTTGTAGCCAATGTTAAGTGTACCTTGGTGATTCTTTGCAAACGTATTTTGTTGTTAAACCAGCAATAAAAAAACTATTTGGTTTGATTTGTAATGACTATAGGTGGAGCACAACACGGGGCCCATTCATTTAACCGTAATTTTCTTCACAAATCATCCACTGTTCAATATATTTTTTATTTGAGCCATATAATTTTTGGGACAGTTGATTCTGAAAGTCTACAGTCAGCTGTCGCTGGACGAGCAGATCGACGTCTCGATGCTCCTTTACGGAGGATCTGAGCCTAGTCCGTTTGACGTCGACTCGATCGACTTCGCCAGACGGTTGCTCAATGCTCAGAGCAAACTCATGATCAGCGACTTACAACAGATCGGAGATACGGACGTGAGCTACTCGACTTCAGCTATCTACATTTGCTTTTGACTTTCTCTGCCTTTCTTTGCTTGTCTTGCAGATGCTTGGGGGATGATGGTGGGTGGGGTGGGGTGGGGTGGTCGGCCGTAGGATGGGAGGGTCAGGTATTTATTTGCTCCTCTGATGAGTGATTCGACTCAAAAATTTGTGCTCGAACTGTACAATTGAATCGCATCGTATCTATACATTTTTAGAGTGCCTCTTGCAGTATAGACTGATTGGAACAACACTCACTTTGGCCTCCAGCCGTGGATTAAAACATGGATTCAAGCCTCCTTTGTAACAATTACTATGGATTGACTTTGCTTTACATATTTTGTAACTGACTGCAGTTTGCATTCAGACACATTAAACAAATATACATGTTTAGTAAAGAACGGGTAGGGCCTTTTTGCGAGACCCAATCGGTCCCTAGGTTTTTTTTCTTTCCATATTGTCCCTCTTCTCCACATGTTACAGCTTTGTTAGGTATTGTCGTCATTTCAGCTTGGAACTCTCTTCCACAGTCACTGCGCCTGGAGTTACTGACCCTCTCACCTTGCCAGTTTCAGAGACGCTTTAAGACTTCTCTGTTCCCACGCACAAACGCCCATTGAGAGCGATACTGATTTGAGCGGCGCTATATAAATGCTTCACTACATTTCATTATGTTCTACTTGTCGAGGTGATAATAAAAACATATGATTATGGTTAATAAATGCTTAATCATAATGATAATAATTATAATACCTTAATGATGTGAGTAGGCTCATGACTTCTTGTGGATTTAATCCGAATCATGTTTTTATTTGCAGGTAGTGAACGACTTTTCGTTTCTGGTGTTCCAGCGCCCTCTAGAAACTCTTGAGAGACTTGTTCTGGTTGCTGTCAAAAATAAACAGCATGTTGATGTTGTTGCTAAGGTAGATAAATAATTCTGAACATGACTGAACCTTTGCATCAGTTCGCTGTCTTGCATCATTGTGTGAAAATGTTTTTCGCCACTCTGCATTCCCGTCCGTTGTGTAAGGCTTTCTTGCCACCTGGCAGATGAAGTGGAAAGGTTTAACATGGCAGGACTGTTGATACACTATCTCTTCTATCATATTATGGGTAATATTAACAGAACAATGGATCTAATCTAAAGGTAGATAGTGTGAACAATTGGTCAAGGTTAACACAAACTACAACAATTGCACTAAATGGAAGTAACATATTCATGCACTTATGTGTTAACTGGTCATCTTAGAGCTCCTTTTATTTATCATAAAACGGCATTTCCTTAGCCTAACTCGGCTTTGATCCTGATTCCTTTAGCGCCTTCAAGAGGCTCTATAAGGCACCATATAAATAGACTAAAAGACTCGTTTGTTAGAGTCCCTTTGTTGATAATTAATTTTGGTCTGTTTGCAACTACTGTTAGTGCATTGATGGCTAGGCTAGAGTTGATGTCAACTCTAGCCTAGCTTCTTTTTGGAGTACAAAGAAAGTACTCCACTAAGAGTACTTTCATTATGTGAATGTTATATGACTTTGTTTAAAGTTGATGCTATTATTTATACCTTTTGTAAGCTACTGTGCGTTTACTGGAAGTCTCATAAAGAATGTTCTTACTTACTTAGTCATATCACTGAAGTATTATTATTACGATTGTTCATTTATTAAATGCTTATATCGAGTGCCACTGTTTGCAGATGATTCTTCAGCTGCCCATCTTGACGGTGCTTGAGAATGAAAATGGCGACCTTGTTGTTTTTGAGACCATTAGGCATTGGTTGTGGATGGCAGAGACATTCAAAGACGAGGAGCACAACGCTATTGCACTGTGTCGTCATCTGCTCAAGGTACCCAGCTGCGCTCGATGACTTACCTATTGTGTTATGAATTATGGCATTTGAGGGGTTTCTGCTCTGGACTTTTGAAAAGTGCATTATCTTTATCTCTGTGCTTAGGCTTTTGCTTTGCCTTTTCCTGTATGCTTAGGGTAGTGCATTACCTTTATCTCTGTGTGTAAACTAATGCATTACCTTGGCCTCTGTGCTTGGGCTAATGCTTTACCTTTTCTTCTGAGCAGTAGTACTAATATTTCTAGTAATATTATTATCGGCATACTATACTGCAGCATTGTGCCTTCTCTGTTGTGAGCCCTGCTACTTGGTATGGGATTCCTTTGGACCCCCGGCTTTTACCTAGGAACCCCTCATTTTTTTCTGCTCTTTCTCTTAAATCTGTCCTCTTTGACCGTGGTTGGAGTGGGAGTGCCTCTGAGTAGATTTCTTGAAGAGGCACTATATGAAGTTTCATTGATTGATTGATTGATTGATGTGTGTGTTTGTCGTTTGTAGTCCAGCTCAAACGATCGCGATCTATGTTTGACTCAGCATTTCCTAAAGTGTTGCATCCTTTCGCACGGAGGCCATCTTGTCACAAGGCTCGACAGTGCAGCCAATCTGCTGCATGCTCACCTCACCCTTGAGCTGATCATGGTCTACTGCGAGAGTCTCGCTCTGTGTCGATGCTATCGGCCGTCAGAGGTCGACATACCAGTACTGGAGTCGCTACTGGACTCTCACTGTGTCGTGCCGCTCATGGTATGGCTCTGCCAGGTCATTGACAACTGTCGCAATCTATGGCTCACGTGGAACCAGTATTGTCTCAAGAAGACAGTTCTGAAGGAGAGGGCTGTGACCACGTTGAATTGCCTGCTGGAGACGATGATCTCCTGTGAGGACGAGACAAAAATGCTGCACGGAAAGACTCCCTGCGTCTTGACGAGTAAGCTGCCTCGGTTGATATATCTGCTGCCTATGTGTTGAGGCAAATGAAACATAAATCGCTGATATGATAAATTTAATATATTAAGGAAATTGCTGGTTGTTGCACATGTTTATTTTACAGCAGAGGGTCAAACTAGCATTGCAAAGGTTAAATGTACACAGTACACACGTATGCCCAATGATGATAATCACTGATGAACATTTGAAATCCTGAGGTATATATTCTACCATAGGTTAAAATGTGATGCAATAGTAATTGACTTGTAAATATATCGCAGGTCTAAATTAATAGCAATAATAATTGCAAAACGAAATTGTGCTGCGTTGAACTTGCAGACATTGAAAGCTAGTCTTTTAGCACATTCGGAAGTTTGGAAGAGGAAGAGGACCATCCTTGAGCTAACATTGAAACATTGCGTTGGAGTGATATTTTGACGCCTTCAGTTTTTATAGCCTTAGCGCATGAGGGCGAATGGCCAGACTTCTCCCTTGCCGTCTATCAATTGGGTACGTTGGGGAGTACAAGTGGGGCAAAAGAATATTTGTGCTGCTTTAAAATAAATTCCTGCCTAGCGGGGAGTCGAGCCTTGGACCCTTTTGATGGCAGTCCAATTCACTTGCGCCCTGCTGCAATCCCCATGTTAGCTAATGCTTGAATCACATCTCTGCTGAACTTGACAATGTTACAAAAGTGATATTATGTGGAATGGTCATTCTGATCGATGTCGTTGTTCGTTTCTAGGTGTTCAGGTTCAATGGCTTTTTCAGCAATTGTCTCGTCTACACTGGACGGTTTTACACTACGTGCGTCCATTGTTCAACAACCACTCACAACGCTTTCCTCTGGTATGCTCTAAGTTTGTCCGAATTCTTCCTAAACAGCTCCAAGTTGAAACAGATTTTGTTTTCTCGTTTTAGTTCTTGGCAGTTATATCTATTGATTGGTGGAGCTAAACTTACTGTGCATGCCTTTGTCTTTTGACCAGTTATGAATCGGAATTTGGGTCAGCTTTACTCTTTTAAAGGTCTCTTCGTATGTTCCTCAGGACTTTTGGGTCTTATCCGAACAAAAGAATATTATGGAAGAGTTTTTGTTTGTTTTCTGCAATACTTTGCATCAGTGGAATGCTTTATTTTCATTATTTCTCAGATCTATCCTGAGCCATTGGCCAGAGTCCTTCAGAAGCCTAGTAGTAAATCAACTGTACTTGAATTACCCGGTGAGTTTGTTTCTCAGGATCAACTGTTTCAAGCTCTGTTGTGTAGCTCTTGGCGTATGAATACCGAACATCTTCTAAACTTTGTGCGAATTTATCTTTTCATCTCGTTCTCAGTTATAGTCAGTGTCTGTAACTTTTAGATAGCCTTGTCTTGTCTCGTTTTGTCTCACGAATGCGAAATATAGATAGTCTCTATAGACATACCGGTACTTGAATACATATGATTATGCATATTTACTTGAATAGTGTTCTTCATTCATTATGGATGGTACACATGAGGCAGAAATATTTATATCTTTCTGCATGGAGTAATTTCATCACAACCCTGGATTTGAAACTGATCTCGGAAGACTATACAGTTTATGCTGCACACTATACAGTTGTTACTAACAATACTGATATTATTGGCCAAGTGTGACAGAATTGTTGTATCTTCTTTTGTAGAGCTGGTTGCATTGTTCGAGTTTTGTCGTATTTCGGATGATACTCTGGCAGTTGCTTTGAATGGTCTTGCATTGCCTGATGTTACCAAAGGTTCTCACAATTTCTACAGCAAAGTTACAACCAGCCTTGCTCGGGTCAGTAAGAAATTTTATCCTCAGCTCTATGTATTATTTTTATGGCCTGAGATACTTCAATTGCCAAGGAGTAATTATTATTATTATTACTAGGCATTTATTAAGAGGCTTAATCCAATCCAGACAAGGACTGAGATCTTCCTCTCAAACTGACTTTGTTGTAACAGGATCAGTTACAGAATTTGGAAACTGTGCATTTTCCAGCCCGGCTGAATGGAATAAACTGCCAGACTCTATTCGCAAATCTTCTACACTATTGCTCTTCAATATTGACCTTAAGATATATTTGTTCAAGATTTATTATGATTATACTTTTCTGTTATGCGCTTTTGTGCAAGATTCATCTTGTTTAGGTGCATTGTAAATGACAGTTTAATGATAATATCTTAATAACTCGAGGTGCTTCTGCTTCTTCCCGCATTCTTAAGACTTTTCTTTTCCCTCGGGGCTTTTTGCACTGAGATCGCCTCTGATTAGGTCGTACTGTGAGAGGCAGTATTGAAGTACGTAAATACAATGCAATTTGCAATCTAATGACTGAGCATCAATCAATAGCGCTGATCAACTGTGAGTGTAGGACTTGCACGAGGTCCCTACCATCTTAAAAGAGACATGAATCTATGCTCTCTGAGTTATAAGATGAGTGCCCTAACCAAGGCGTTTGGCTGACTTCCATTCGTCTATTTCATACTTCATCCTAACCTAATATAGAAATTGTGAAACTTTTGTCAAGAGGCTGAACTGTGTATCTTTAATTTTGAAGGTTTTGCTGAACAGTATTTTGCCGGAGTGGTTTCGCATTGGTCAGATGGTCAAGCGACTTCTCTGCGATTATTTCGTTCTGCGAAAGATTCACATGATCGACGGTAAGAGTTAATAGCCTTCAGTGTTGAAATTGAACCAGCGAACAAAACCGTTGTTGTTGATTTTAAATACAATCTGTTCAGTGGTGTAATATGCCTCTTCCTAGTACATGCCTTGCTGTACACAATGGTTGTGTAATGAGTATGTTTACATATGTGTGCATGCACCTGTCTGTGTATGTGTGTGTTTAGCCACGTAACATATTGTCTTGTAAGTATTCTGTTCAATTTCTTTTCAGAATTGGCCGTCTGCAAGGTGTTCGTTGATGCAATTCTTCTGATAAAGACTGGTGCACCAGAATACAGCAATGAAAGGTTCCACTCAATTTGGCTGCATCTGGCAAATGCTTTTTCAGCCTATTTCAAGGTAAGTTCTTTATAGTCTAATCTATGATGATGGGCTCCACCTCACACCATAGTGTTGTTGTTCTCTTCTGTTGTTCTCTTCTGTTTTGCTCTTGTGTTGTTCTCTTGTGTTGTACAACATAGCTCTGTTGTGCACTTCTTCTGTTCTCTTGTGTCATACTCTTCTGTTGTTCCCTTGTGTTGTTGTCTTTTGTTGTACTCATGTGTTGTTCTCTTGTGTTGTTCCCTTGTGTTGTTATCTTCTGTTGTACTCATGTATTGTTCTCTTGTGTTATTGTGCTCTTGTTGTACTCTTCTGTTGTTCCCTTGTATTGTTGTCTTTTGTTGTACTCATGTGTTGTGTTCTTCTGTTGTTTTCATGTGTTGTTTGCTGATGCATTCTTCATCTTATGCTTAGGACAGATGCATTGCTACTCTATCCACTTTTGCTTCTTCAGTCATATCCTTAAAGTTGTTTAGGTCTGAGCTTGAAACCCACTTCTTCACTTTGCAGGTTCATGCTATCCTGACTTGAATTTCACCATCATAGTAAAACTTAACAATGTTGCTTATGTTAATTTGCTATTCAAGGTGTGTGTGCATTGTGACACTGTAAGCAAT
Source organism: Bimastos eiseni (assembly GCA_959347315.1). NCBI lineage: Eukaryota > Metazoa > Annelida > Clitellata > Crassiclitellata > Lumbricidae > Bimastos > Bimastos eiseni. The sequence goes on along the minus strand of OY365819.1, from coordinate 4,303,493 downwards.
GAAATCAGAAGTAGATAGTAGCGGTATATAAAATATGTCGGACCACTGCTTTGAGGCAGACGCATTGATGCTGCTGTTATATTGGCTGGAAGCTTGAACACCAGTAGTCGCATCCTGTGTTTTGCATGCTTCAAGACGCGTGCGCCATTGGTCAATAGCAGCATCAATGACCTGCTGATCAGATTCCTCCCATGCATTAACTTTGTTGTTTAAAGACGTCACTATGACGTACCTTTATAACCAGGACGTTCATAAATTACAAATTTGTGGATAAATTTGTCAGGATTAAAACAGTTATGGAATTTAAAAAATCGATGAATATTTACTATTTGTTTTTATGTTATCATTAAGAGGTGCCTTTTGTTTCCGGACACTTTGTATTCGTTTTATTGAGAACACGATCTGACGAAAACTCTGTTAGTATTATTGATTCTTTGTTGTATAGAATGCATCACAAACAGGGGACAACATTCAGTTTGCTAAAGTCGGAATCGGTCTCATCATTCGATTTGTGTGCGTCGTTCCAAAGGCGGCAACTCAACCACTCGACATTCTTCTTGCTGATATTATCAGTGGCCTGAAAACAAATTCTGAAGTAATTTCAGAAATACGTGCGGCATTTGCTGAGGTCGACGGTATGGTCGACATGGCAACATCAAAAGCCATACTTGATCAGATTGTGATGTGAATTTTCATATCTTTGTTTCGATAAGTCAGACATCTGTTATAATGGGAACCATTTGGTGAGAAAGTAAACACTGGTTTTCAAAAAATTTATGGATGAACAGTGTTAAAAAATTTATTATTTGCTAAAGTGAATGCTTAAAAGGCTGTGTGTTATAATTTTGCCTGAGTTCTTACATCTTGGGGAATTTGGAGTGTTATGCTGAGTGATGGAAGCAAAGTGTCCCAAGTGTCAGGAAGGCAATATATTCTCCCCCACTCCACCCAAGATAAAAAAATTTCTCCCCATCAGTATCTGAAATTGGAGGCTTTTGCCTCCAGATCCCCCTATCTGAACACTCCGACCCATCCAATCCAGAACAACTAAAACACAGGTTGTTGGAAATCTTGGGTGATAATTAATGGAATGGACTGATCACCCAACTACACAGGTAAGGACAATAATGATGGGAACTCAATCTGCAGTGACCACTATTTAAGGCAGTGGTGTTCGTTGAAAAGCCAATTCTGATATAGAATCTGCCAATTCGGTATACACCTTGCAAAGAACTGATTAGGTCTTTAATTCAAATTGTATAAACCTTTGGTCTGTTCCACAAATCCTATCCAGTGTATTCCAGCTCTGAACTGTGATTGCTCTGATGTTGAGTTGAAACTAAACATGACATAACATGAGCTAATTTCGATGCAATAAAAGTCACACATGATTAAGCCTGCTTGCGACTACTGTGGTCTGCTTACGGCAACAGTCGTGTGCAGCAGTGTGGAAATTCGGATTAGCAAGATTAAGCCCACGTTGACGTTCTAAAACCTCACACATTACATTTTAGTCAGTTTCATGTTGAGGCGCCGTTTTAAATTATGTCGTTTTTGGAGTTTGATTGACGGTTAACCGTAATCTCAACATTTCTACAGCGCCACAAAGGCCGGACAACTCAGGTCCTGCTTTCTAACAACCTGCAAAGTATCATGGTTGGTTTTGGCGTACGCACTGCGTGAGTGCATTGCGAAGACTCCGAGCGCGCCTCGATTCATTTGTCGAACGCGTCCAGCGTTCTCAGCAGCATCACGAGGCTTATATATTTATTAACCCGGACTCATTGCTCAGAGTATGGTGAAGGTCGCTGCAGCGAAGGCCGATCGTTTATCATGAATTTAGCTGGGTAAAGCTATGGGGAAATTGAAATTGGGAACGAGATGGGACATAATACGATTATTTATAATTAAGAGGCGTAAACAGATGGATGATGATTGTCTGCAATCAGACTTATGGGGAAACAAATCTTATGTTGTGTAGTTTTATTCTTACGGCATAAACTTTAGGGTATCTTGTAATAAAACATCTTCGTACAGACGGACTGATGGTGTAGGGCTTGAACTTCCTTGTGGGGAAGTAAATAATGTGTATTCATTATTTAAGATAATACATTATTCTAAGAAAGCGTTGAGCCGAGTGCTGTCTTGCGGCTAATATTAAACGTGGTAATAGTTGCATTTGATTATATTGTGCATTTTTGGTAAGTTGGCAGTCAACGGTTGAGTTAGAATTTATACAGCGCTGCTCAAGGAAATGAGTGTTTTCGGTTTATAGCTGATTAAACGGAGTGAAAACGGTGCAAACATCTTGAGTTGTTTTACAAATTTTATTTTGGCGATTAAGCTGAACCTCTAGTCTAGTCGATGAAATCTTGAAATTCCTTTTCCGCTGCTAACAGCCCATCTTCTATCGGCCATTAAGTGGAAGTCATGTGGGACTTACTCCGATGACAAGAATACAATACTAGCATGCAGAAATTAAAACATGAAAAAATTCGGTTGTGGAATGTTTATAGCAGTTTTCTTTAACGCTTTTCAGGGAAGGTTTCATTATTATAACAGGCTTCCATGCCTATTTATACTAACTGGGAACGTCAATGGAGAAGTCAAATGATAGAGCACAGCATGAGAACCTGGGTTTAAATGGTTCACACAACCTTTGATCTGTGTTAAACTGTTGCCAATTGCTAGGACTGCTGTGCAGGCAATCATTCCTCTCCTGGGGATTATGGTTGTGATACTGCATATGAAACTAGGTACAGTTAAATAGTTAATACTATTTAAGTAGTTTTTTTTCAGATCTGCAAGAATGTCTGCAATACAGGTAGAACGGAAGAAAGTGGGCGTGACATTTGAAAATCAGCTGCCATACTTGCTTGAAATAGACTTAGTAAGTAACATGGAGATCGATAACAATAATTTTGCAATTATGTATTTATCTGAGCAGAAATAGTAATTGAAATAATGATAGACATCTATAATTGAAATATTGTGCATATCTGTGGAAAACAATTGTGAGATTTGTCAAATGTGCTTTATATGAGTAATGATTTTGTTTATTCTATTGCTGGTGGTCCCAATAACTAAATGTGTGGCGCCACCAGACTCATGTGGCTGTATGTTTTTATGTCTACATGTTGTAGAGTCGCCCCATCAAGGCCCTCATTGCGGACTTGTGCACACAGTAAGTAGGAGGAAATCTTGCTTCTCTCGTTCGGATGTTGACATTTTTTGCAGTTAAAAATCAGTTAATTTGTTAGATACATAATGTGTGCATGCAATCAAGAAATTTTTATACCCTAGGACCTTTATCTGTACTTTGTCTGAAATCATGTATTATTTAAATGCATCTTTGTGATGGATTTAAATAATTTTCTGTTTTGATTTTTGTTTGCAGTTACAAGCTCAACAATCCTGACGATTATGCACTTCAGTTTAAAGGATCAAAACAGCAAATCTTTGTCACAGAACGAGTCAGTGGATTTTCAGTTTATATTTCAGCATTCTAAATAGCTGTAAAATATCACTTAAATCTCAATTTTAGGATATAATTAACCAAAGGAGAAAGCAGAGTTTAATGTTGGCAAGGGAGAGGATTGTCCATGCGCCCTCGTATGCCGAGGCTAAGAAAATGAAGTCGCATACACTTCATAAGGCTAGCTGTTGGGACTGACTTTCTCTCTTTCTTTTAGCTGTTTGTAGCTGCAAATTGTCTTGATTTTTATGCATATCAAATCAATTTTTCATGACGTTTAAGCATGGATATTGTGAACTGTTGCCGATCTATTTCCTGCATCAACTGTCTCGTGAGAGCATTTCTCACATATTAATGTATAAATTCTTCACTTCAGTCAGTGAGTCTTAGTCATCAGCATCATCTCTTGTAATAGATGTTGCTGATTTTTCCCATTTCTTTATGTACTTTCAGAATCGAAGCGAAATTCAGAATGGGCTTGTTATGGAACTGACCGCTTCTCCTGTAAGTCATAGCTTCTGGCGTCCACTTCATAAACATTTTGCTCTGCATTATTTTATCGATGTTGCACTTACACCCGTATCCTGTTGTTGTGCTGCCTCTGGGAGCTATGTCACTAACTGCCTTATAGGGAGGTTTATCATCACAAGTTAATTTTTTATGAGTGAAGTATTTTTGTTGAGTTAATTTTTTTGAGCAAAGTTTTTGTGAGTCACATTTTTTTTGAGTTAATTTTTTTAAGCGAAATATTTTTGTGAGTCAAGTATTTTTTGTGTGAGTGGAGTATTTTGTGATACACATATGACCATTTTGCCTTGTTTTACTGACTGATCTTCTAGATTATAATAACCTGATTATTGCCTTTGATATGCCTTAGGTTGATGCTTTTCAATATACAGTATACACTGGCTCAACAGAAGTGATTTATATGGCGCCTATTCAAAACAGTCAGTAGGACGTGATTTGCGTCCTGCATGGCTGCCTTAAGTTATATTCGACTCCTGTAGTAAGCCATATTCACACATTTTCTCACTCCAGTTAGTAAATCTATGCAAATATATTCTTCCCATCATTAGTAATGCACCTAGGCTATCAGAAAATAATTAAAAACTGATTTAATGAGGTGGGTAAGTGAATCAGATTTGGGTCGAAACACTGGGAAAGGCCGTTTTAAGCCATTTTCACGCATTTCCTCACTCCTGTTGGTGAATCTATGCATTATATTCTTCCCATGATTAGTAATGCGCCTAGGCTATCGGAAAATAATCACAGATTGATTTAATGAGGTGACTTAGTGGATCATACTATTACTTGTAATGTTGCTGCAGTCAGTTAGGTTGAATTTTATAAACATAAACAAATATTAATTATTTTTACGAAACAATTTTCTTGTTTTATGCCCATCTGATTTCCCTATTCGCTAGAAACCTATTCTATTTGATCATTTGTATACATGCTTTCGAGACCTGATTGCCTTTAGGTAGTTTCTGTGGGGGTGGTGCTATATAAATTTGTGGTTATGAATCCTGAATATTGATGACTAAATGCTGATTGAGTAATGAATGTTTTTGAATGATTTTTCACACCAGGCGAGGACGGCAAAGAAGATTCTGGATTCTCTGGATGCTGGCAGTGAAGCAGGACAGTGCGCTTCAATGAAGACGCTGTCTGAACTGTCTGTGGACGACACTTTCACCCAGGAATTCATCAACATCAAAGGCTTAAATGAAATCATTCAAATGATTCAGAGCAGCACTTTGTGAGTTTATATCTGCCAGGATTACTTATTTCACAAATTATCATGCATGTCTTCAGTTTTGACATCATCAGGTGTAACACTGTGTAACAGAGGCCAATTGTTTAGAGGTTTTGGGAAGTACTTCTGGTTCGAGCCTTTACTCAGGCTTTGCTCGTGTAGGAACCTTGAGCAAGTCCTTCGCTTGTAGCTGCTCGGCACTGTCTATGTTCTGTTGTATTGTATTGTTAGCGTTGCGATCATAATATGCAATTGTTTTAGTTCTGGCGATATGCTGGCCTACATGCTGAAGGCATTCGTTGAACTCATGGACCACGGAATCGTTTCCTGGGATGTTCTTGAACCGAAGTTCATTACCACGGTTAGTAATTTGGATTATTGTAAGTCTGTAAATGCAGAATGGGACATCGCAATGTTGTCAGTACAGACATGTCCGTAAAGCAACTCCTCAAAGAAAAATGCCAGAGTTGTTCCCAACCTGACAAATATAGGACCACAAAGAATTTGATTGTGTAAATTGCTGACAAATTGAGGCACAGAAAGGATGTTGCATTGTATTTACATATGTCTACAACCTAATCTTAGGTGCTCTTGAAACTTATATGAAACTTATGTTGCAAGTTGCAAGGATGCCTTTTACAGAATGATGGGCCATATTGCATTGTGGAAGGACAGGGGAACAATGAGTGCAAAGAAATCGACAGGAAGAGGGGTGGACGTGGAACCACATAATTATATCCATAAAATAGACTGGAGTGGAAGAGACCGTTGTACAGCAGATTAAGAGTGTGATGATGGTTTTGGGGGTGATTTAAATTCATGCTAAATGGCTGATTTAACAAACTCATTGATGGACTTTTTAAATTAGCTGAAGAATATGCAAACATTTAGATAAACAGTAGATAAACAGATAAACAGTAGATAAACAGGTTGCTCTTCTTCAGTTTGATTTGCATGAATATTTATAAAATGTATTTTGTTTGTACTTTTTCAGGTGGCGAACTGCATCAACAATTCAAAAATCATAGACGTCACAACTCTTCAGTCTGCACTCGAAATCCTGGAATCTATTGTCCTTCACAGGTGAATGGAGAGTGAATGGCATACTTCAGCCAGAGACACTTCTTGCACTGTAATTTTCACCTTGGATAAGGGCTAAGTTGACCATGCGTAATGTAATCGAACATTTATATAGCGCCCCTGCAAGATATGTTGCCAGGCTGTAGATTTCAGGGAACACCAATCGAGTTCTACATTTATGGCCATTTTCTTACTGCAGGATGATTTGGTAATTGAATCCATGCATTTTTTGGTGCTGTTAACTGCAGACAGAGGTAGCACCTTTGTAAGAAATGTTTGGTTTCATCATCATCAACGGGCAGCAGCAGTGGACTGAATTGACCAAATGGGGTCCAAGTTGACCCCCTTGGCTACTGTTTCGTAATAAATATACACTTTTTTCGTTCTTATTTCTTTTAGATGGGAATGTTGAAATTTAGTTGAATATTTACTTGTACTGGAAAGGGCTATGCTGATATAATGGTGTTTGTTAATTTTTGACATTTTCTACACTTTTGACTCAACTGGGTTGATGTCTTCTGCTCTGTCTTTTCAGATTACTGTGTTAAGATTATTTTGGTTATCTTAATTATGTTATTAATTATTATCATGTTAAATATCTCATTAGAAATTATCTAGTTAATTGTCCTGTTTATTATCTTGTTAATTATCTTATTAATTATCTTGTTAGTTATCTTGTTTATTATCTTCTAAGTTATCTTATTAATTATCTAGTTAATTATCTTCTTGTGTTTTTCTGCTTTGCTTTAATTCTGGCAAATACAACATCATTAATTATCTTGTTAATTATGTAATTAATTACCTTGTTAATTATGTAATTAATTATCTTATTAATTATCTACTTGTGTTGTTCTGCTCTGCTTTAGTTCTGGCAAGTACAGCATAGTCGAGCGAGAAGTCTCAGCCTCCGGTCTCATTCCGCACTTACAGAGGTTGGGACTTTTGAGACTAGATTCCTCCGACATGAATTTACATACTATTGTGTGATGGTGCTCAATAGTAATGTAATTAAACATTTATATAGCACCTCTTCAAGATTTCTACTCAGAGGTGCTCTCTGCGCTGGTATAAATGATGTTGAATGTCATTATGAGCAAATAAAATACATTATTTAGCAGAGCTCTGCACAGTAAGCTGAAAAGAGTCACCAGTGGTGGCCCATGCACATTGCACAGGCATGGAACCAACCTACGGATTTCCGCTGACAAATGGCATTGACGTTCAGAACATAGTGGCTGTCAATCGAGATGTCAGAAATAATTAATTAATATTGAGATTTATGGCCAACACATCTGCCAGTCCGGCGCTCGGTAGGCCTGCATTGTTGCGCAAATAAGTCGATTTGTGCTAAGGTTGACGTGATTGACTGAGTCTGTTGTTGGCATTTAGTCAAAACGAAGAGGTACAGAAAAACGCCATAGCTTTGATCAATGCACTCTTCAACAGGGCCGACCCAGAGAAAAGAAAGGTTAGTCTTTCTCACCTGAGTTCTTGTTAGTCTTGGAATCTATAGCAGCCAGTTTCCTTGCAGTTTGCCTGTCTCACAATGCCATGACAGTGACATGCATTAGTTTTCCAGTCACTTGTACAGCTCACTCATCATTAAAGGGTTATAAGGGACTACAAGTAAGCATACTGTAAAACCTTTTTTTGCTCTGTCTGTCGGCTAGCATTTTATTGCTATGTGGTTTGTATTCGTGGAGCTTTCTGGAAGTTTCCTTAGCTTTGCCATGCTGTGACATCTATATAGTGCCTCTTGTTGAAAAATTAACTAGTATTGTGTTTCACTGCGTGTTGTAGAAAAACGACCTTGTTTTGCATGTGATTCAATTTACGACCTTTTATAGGAAACTGTCAGTTCCAGACATGCCATTGAAATTTTTTTAATTCTTTATGTTCAGTTTTATCTCTCCTTAAGATTATCTCTGACATTCATGGGTTTCGACTCGATTGACCTTCAAGTCCTCAATTCACATGATGAGTGGAATAGCATTGACTCAAAGAATGACACAGTGTTTTCAAATATTATTAATTTAATCAATAGTTGGGCCTTAAGAGTAGTTCTAGTGCCAACATGAAAGCTTCTGTATACACAGATATATAAATTTTCTGTTCTTGACAAAGCTCATTGTTGTTTGTACTGTGTTGCATTTTACCTGGCAACAAATCAAGTGAACTTGGCATTAAAAAAAATCACAAGCACTGACTTTTTATATTTTTTAGAAAATTGCTGAAAATCTACAGTCCAAAAGTATGAGAAACATCCTTGATGTGAGTAACAATAAATGCCTTAGAACTTCATGTAAACATTTATTGATGCATGCTACCTAGCATTATAAATATATATTATTTAGAGTGACCATGTATAAATAAATATATATAGGTATATATATAATGTGTATATATACATATATCATTTGCTGTCAGTCTGTCTCTCTCTGCCCTGTCTGTTTCGTTCTCTTTTTACTTCCCTGTTCCTTGGTCTATAACCACTCATGTAATTTATTTGACCCGGTCACCTGACCAACCCACTGTTCAACATATACTGTACTTGTAAGATCAAGGGTAACACAGCTCGTGAACTAAGAGACATGTGAGGATTATACACTCAGTCACTAATCCATATTATTTTATCGATATGATACCTGTAATCTGTTTATCATCCATACGTGGCCACTAATTTATGTATGCTTGATATTCATGTGTGTAAATCTATATAGTTATACAGGTTAGTCAGAGAGATAATGCACACATTGCATGCATAAGCAAGTAGTTAAACAAATGTGATAGAAGTAGAGTGTGTTACCATATCTCTATTCCTGTTAGTCAGAGCCTCACCAGTTGTGCATTTAGACAGATCTCTTAGTTTTTATGTGGAAATTCTGTGAAGGCAGGTTTTCAAAGTCTATGTATGCTACCCGTATTAGAGCTCGTAATTGGCAGATGCTTCTTTCAGAACATCATTCGTAAGGGTAACTTGAGTTCGGACATGACTCACCAGCTTTACATCCTGCAGAGTCTCATGTTCAGCCTTTTGAATGAGAAACGCAACACTTCGGCCGACGTCAACGATCAGGTAGAACACGATTTATCGATAGTCTTCTTGCTACATGGGATGATTTTTAATTTTGTATTATTGGACAAGTGTGATTTAGTCATTCTTGCATCCTAAGCTGAAGGGCATGCCAAACTAAATTGAGTTTATCAAGATGCTTAATGTTATTAGTGGTTCAAAGATTTTCACTTTTTTATATTCATATTCACTAATTATTTTTGTATTTCTGGACTTAATTAAATGCTAGTTTCTGCATTGCGTTGACAATTATGATCGAATACTTGGCACTTGGTATTAGTAGATTTTTCTTTTTGAAAAACATTTCTCAGAGTGTTCAGTCGAATATTCAAGAGTTGCGGCAGATAGCGTTTGACACAGATCCGGAGTCGAGTTCCAACCAGAAACGACAGAGTCATCTCAACGAGTTCAAGAAACTCGGATTCCAGGTTCGAGTATTTGCTTACTGAGTTATAATATTTGCTGACAACTAGCGTCTCCAGGTGGCAGTAAGTGGGTCCTAGTATTTGCTGACAACTGGCGTCTCCAGGTGGCAGTAAGTGCGTCATAGTATTTGCTGACAACTGGCATCTCCAGGTGGCAGTAAGTGACTCATACTGAATATTTCATGGTCGGTTTATTTAGGTGGCAGTAGTCGATTGGATATCTTTCTTTCCTAATGAGATTCAAACCCTCATGTACAGAGGTGATTTCATTCTTCCTAGCTCTTCATCCTTTCTGTTTCTCTCTAAACTTCTCCTCACCATAACATTCAAGAGAAGTCTTTAGAAATCCTTTTACATAGATAGATGAGGTGTGGTGTGCTTACTTTCAGAATCATATGAACCCGGCCGAGGACTTTGTTCGAGCACCACCTGGAGTGCTGGCACTCTCTTGCATGATGTACTTTGCAAAGAACCACAGCGAAAACTACACGAAGGTATTGTACTGTATTTAAGCATTTGTAGAGCGACTCTATTAGGTTGAACCGTTGAGAAGCGCTGACAGTGCGCTAGACCCCACGAAAACAAGGTGATGGCATTTCCCATATGACATGACATGCAAGCATAAGACTTTCCTGTTTTCTGGCCATAGCACAGGCACCCCGTTGAGAGCTGATTTGAGCGGTGCTATATGAATGTTTGATTACATTACATGCCCACTTGTGGGCATGTAATGTATCGATGTCTCGAAGCCAGCAGAAGCATTTAGAACGGTTTAACCCTAAGATATATCCGATGCTGTCTCCTTCATGTTGGTGTACCCACTTTAGATCCTCTGTGGGAACCTTGTTAATGATGTTGTTACAAGGTTGCATTATAATGAAGCATTTGAACCTATTGGACAAAGGAATTGGGTCAGGGCAATTGAATTAGACCGGGATGATTGAATTGGGTCAGTTGAAGTGGGTCGTGGCATTTGAATTAGGTAAGGGGGTTTGATTAGGTAAGTGCAATTGAATTGTGTCAGGACTGTTAAATTAGACCAGGTCAATTGAATTAGGTCAGTGCAATTTTATTGGGTCAGGTGCTATTGAATTAGTTTAGTTTGGGCCAGGTCATTATGTCAAGACAGTTGAATCAGACCAGGACAATTGAATTAGGTGAGTGCAATTGAATATGATGCAAGCCATAATGAAACGAAAATTGGGACTATTTGGGCATTTCTGCAGAATGAATAATGAGAGAAAAATAAAGAGAGTAATGACGGGAATTATGGAGGGAACGGGAAGAAGAGGAAGACCTTGCAGAGAATGGCTGGATGACATAGAAGACTGGTGTGGGACTGATATACACACCTTATTACAGCTAACCCAGGACAGAGAAGCATGGACAACAAGGGTCAAATGTGCAGTGGACAACTATGGATGATAATGATGACTTAAATTGGGTCAGTGCAATTGAATTAGGTGAGTGCAATATGGACTGCAGTGTTTTAAGGATGTTCTAGTGCACTTTGCATCTTTGTCCCTTGTGTTAAATTACATTACAAAGATTTATGTAGCACCACTTTAAGGTTACTACTCAGAATGATGCTTTGTTGTTAGGTTGTTCTGGAGAATTCGTGTCGCGGTGACAATCATGACTTGCCGTTTGCTCTTGCCAGCATAGAACTGACGAACATGATGTGTGACATTCTCAAAATAGGAGAGAATCGTAAGTTGGTCTCTTCTGCTTTCTACCATTTTATGGTGATGGAAATAATTATTGCATCACCGTGTAAAAGCTAAGTAATCAGATTGATACAGTTAAAGTAAGTTTTTTAGTTTTTTTAGTTGTCCTTGATGTCATTCAAATATTTTTGTAAACGTGCATTAAATCAGTTGCTGACATATGTTGAGGAATGTCTGTTGGTTGATACAAGGAAGAAATTAAGAATAATTCATTGTTTCTGCTCAATACCTCTTAATATTTCGTTGTACCGCCTCCAGCTTTAGTCACATGATGATGCAATAATTATTTCCACCACTGTATTTAAATGTATATACATACGTACACATATATTTACATGCATATACATACATATATTTATACATTGTTTTAGACTCGTCAATCCACGTAATTATCAGACTCATTATTCCCATTACCACTGTATCTAATCTATGTAATTATACAGCAGCCGATACATAAAATTCCGATCGTCGTTGAGTGGTATGACAAAGCATGTCTGTGAGGTATGGTGACATTGTATTCGTTGTAGCCACTGATGATGGTCAGACGTACTATCCGTTCTTCTTCACGCACGACCATCCCTTTGAGGAGTTCTACTGCACCTGTATTCAGCTGTTGAACAAAACCTGGAAGGAGATGAAGGCCACGTCTGCCGATTTCAACAAGGCTAGTGAATAATCTAATGAGGAAGCAGAGAGAAATCAGATTCAGTGATTTCGGACTTATATGTATCTTCGGTTAATGATAATCATAGTGACACACCGTGTAAGTTTCAATGTTAGTGATTTGCAGTCAGATCCCCAGAGGCATCAATCCCCTCTTGAGTGATGAAGCCAAACCCTCCGGTCCCAAGGGTATGGAGGGCAAAATATTCCCCCCTAAGACTAAAAAAATATCCCCCTACGTGAAATTGGAGGCATTTGCCTCCGGACCCCCTATTTGGACGCCCCTGAGATCACCAGGGGGTCATAACTGGTACTATATATGCTAATGACATATAGTGATGCTTTCTATGGCCATTTGAAAGCTTACCGTTTTGTTTGGACTGGAGTTAGGCGCGCTTTTGAGTAGTTGTGCCCCTTCAAGGTTTCTCCTCAGAAGCGCTCCTGACCCGACCCCAGGTGACAAGAACAGTCTTGAGGTTACTATAAAATGCTTCAGAGTAAACTCTAGGCATGATAGGGTGTAATGATTTTATGCAATGAATGATATTGGATTAATTCTTACAATACCCAGCAATATTTATAGTTGTTCGTCCGATTTTAAATTTTTTCTGTTTAAGTTTAGACCCTCATCAATCATTAGTTGTTTCTGCCTTAAGGTGTTCGCGGTCGTCCGAGAGCAGATATCGCGAGCGCTCGCCACTATGCCACTCACATTCGATGTCTTTCGGACTAAACTCTCGCATCTGACTTACCAGGAAATTGTTTCCCTCTGGCAGAAGGACCGACAACAGAAAGAGGAATGGGAGTCACAGGCTAAACCAATTGTGTAATTCTTTTGTTTTCATTTCATGTTTTGTACTGAAAATTTGTTTTTCCCTACCATTGTCCTGGTTATTCCATTTCTTTCTCCTCGCGATGCTCATCGTTCTGAGGCGTGAATCTTAAATTTCGTTATTCTTCATGTAAATTATATCTGTGGCTAATGTTAAAATCTCTTAGACAGTACACATGTTCCCTTGGGGTGTCGCACTAAGAGCACTTCTGAATAGTCCAGTACTGAAGCGCTATATAAATACTCCGCTACGATATGCCACTGGTGACATTTTGGATTGCTTGGTCGGGGGTGGGGGTGTAATCCGATCTGTGCTCGCTAAATCTCTAACAAATATGGAATTGCACACAGAGCAGTGTACCCAGAGTTATCTTTATTTTATATGGGTTTTAAATTATATTTTTAATTTTTAGGTTAGTGCTGATATTTTCTGCTGCTTTAATTTTTAGCTGTTTTGCATTTTTGATTTTTTAAGTGAACTACGAGAGCAGATTACACCAGAAATAATGGAGCTGATAAAGAAGCAACGACTGAACCACTTGATGGAAGGGACGCAATTTACGCTGAAGGTTGCTCGAAGACAAGGTAGAGGAAAATCGGATGTTCCCTTCTGCTGTACTGGACGCAGGTGTTAACACGATCGCAACTGTTTTTTTATGCACATGATCTTCTGTCACCTATCTTCACATGTGCTTCTTTCTAATGAACCTTGACACATGTTATCACGATCTTCCGGGATCTATGTTCTGCGCGAGAAAGCGTCGCCCACTTCCCTGCATTGCATATAACTAAAGAAGAATTCTTTCCCGTGGTAATGTAATTTTACCAAACATTTATTGTGCCCCATCGAGATATCAAATCTGAGGCACTCTATGCGCTAACCGGAGTGATGTTAAATGTAAATTCATGTGAATATTTTACATCAGTTAGCAAACAGTGCACAGTAAGCTGTAAGAGTCGCCAGTGGTGGGTCCATGCACAAGCGGGGAACCATCCAACGGATTCCCGACAACAGCTATCAGATGGTGTGTATGTTAGAGTCTGTTGATGTCATCAGATTACCCTTTAAGGTCGTAAAGAAGTTGTTCATGTTCTGCCCTTATCTATTTCAGACAAGCATTTCTACTGTCGTCTATCGCCAAACCACAAGGTCTTCCACTATGGAGACTGTGAAGAGAATGCCGTTCTATCGATTGAACAGCTTCCAAACAAGCGTAAGTTGTTGCTGCCGTCTCATCTGTTGCTAACAAGTCTGTGACAGACTTGTGAGGTGTGGTTGCCGACTGGTCAGAGGGCTCGCCTTGTCATGCAGTAGCACGGATTTGGGCCTCCTCTTGGGCCTCCTTTTGCCCCGAGATGACTACTATGTAAGAACCACGAGTGAGTCCTTCTGCTCGCAATTGCTCGTTGCCATTGACTGATGCTCTGTTATTCGATAATGGTGCTTGATATATGTGTAATAATAATGATTCTGGTAAAAGTTGGCCATATTGAACATGGTCGGTGGAAAGATGAGATAGCACGGAAGAGGACCAAGGAAGAGGACCAAGGAAGAGGACCACCCATGCCCTCTTGAGATTTCTCTCCTTGCTGTCCTTAGTATGGTCTGTGGTGATTTGTGTTCTGTTCTGCATAGTAACCATGCTCATTATTCAATAATTAGTTAAATAGAAATCATGTGGCCATGTTGTTACTATGGAAACAGCTGAGACTATTTCTATTGTAACCAACATTTCTTATTGAGTTACTACAGAAACAGCAAGCATTGCATATTTCCATAGTAACTGACCTATCTCTAAATTATTTCTGTTAATTGCCTGAGAACCGTTCTATTCGCTTTGTTCAGACTACTTTCGATGTGTTTCTTGAGGTGGTGCTATATAAATTGCAGTGCAGTTTCATGTGATGAGTTGGTTTTATGATTCTCTAGTGGCCGTAGTCGACATCAAAGAAGTCTTGATTGGAAAAGAGTGTCCGCACATCAAAGACAAGAAAAAGGTGAGAGACTTCGCTTTTGTTTACTAGCGTGTCGTTCATTTTGCGTTCAGTCAGTTTCTTAATATTCAGTTCAATTCATTTTATTGCAGCCATTGAAACCAAAAGAAATACAAATTATTTTTTCATAAACAAGCAACAACAGGGGACCCAGAAAGGACGATCAATAGTCCCGCTAGGCAGGGCCACCTAAGTAACTTATGACATTAATTCTTAACTAGAAGCAAGTTAAACAACACAATAGTCTTAGTCTATGTTTTTTGACTGTTTAGTCTAGCTGTTTGTCCAGGAAGTCGTTCTGATTGTCTAGAATGTTTCAAAAATAAAGCAGCATCAATTTAATACTTACTGCAACATTGTTATATTATTTAAGCTGCATAAGAATAGCAATTGGCAGCATGGTTAACTTTCTGGCAGGCTGTCAGATTAACTTTGCTGACTGGTAGTTGGTTGAGTGCAGCAATTAAAGCGGAATGGTAATGTATTGTTCTGCCAGTCTGTTACGCTGCAATTTTGGTTACACTTGTGGCAATAAATAGTAAAAGACACAAGAAGGCATCAATTGAAATTGTGGTCTGTACTGTGTTATAGAAAGTTATCCTGAGGTCATAATTGACTGTATGTATGTATGTATGTATGTATGTATGTATGTATGTATGTATGTATGTATGTATGTATGTATGTATGTATCTAGACAGTAAAGGCTTCTAAGTATCGATCGTTAGTAATATAATGCTCACTAGATATACATTCTTACTCCTCTGAGCAATTTTAGTAGTGGTTGTAATAGTTTCAGTTTAACAACACTCTGTCATAGCAAAGATAACTAGTGTCGCCTTCCTTCCTTATCCAGGCTTTGGACTGGCAATGCCAAAATGCAAGCATGGGTAGAGTTCTGAGTAGTTGTCTACTCAGAATTTCATTATAAATGTGCTGTTACCATTGTTTCTTTGGATTTCATACTATAGCCTATCTAATGCCTTTCTATCTATCATCAACTTTATGAACTTGTGTAGAGTTGAGCATTGGCTCCATATAAATCATCTTATTATTATCGTTAAGGTGAACGCGGTCTGGGCGTTCACACTACAGCCAGAGGAACCGCAAAATAACGAACCACTCAACTTCATCACAGAAAAGGAAGAGACCTTCAACATTTGGTTGGATGGAATACACGCCCTCCTTGGAAAACCGGTAAGAGAGGAGGCTTTACCAAGCAGACACTTCTACACAGCAGCTTTTTGAAATTGGTTTATCATGTGTGCTGTTCTGTGAGCTATGCGAACTTTGCAATAATTAGAATAACAATGCTAATAATTTGTTATCTGAGAGTTTTTAACTGTGGCTCTATCATGATGCTGACAGCATCAGTCATTGCTGAGCATGGATGCATTCAGAGTGTAATTTTATTTTTTTAAATGATGATAATAATTATATGAGGAATTTAGTCAGCATTATGCTGATTACTGCTTTGACATGGCTATTCATAGTTTAAGCTTAACGACACTGTGTGATAATAGCTTTGCCCTCCTCCTTTATTTAGACTTTACATAGACTTGGGATTGGCAATTGGCTTTGGCTTATGTTCTGTAAATTGTTCTAGCGATTCTATAGCGGTTCTAATGATTCTATAGATGACGAGTGAGGAAATGAAACGCGATCTGGAGACGCTGCTCAGCATGGAAATCAAACTTCGACTTCTCGACACTGAAGGAATAAACATTCCGGAGACTCCACCTCCGATTCCGAAGGAGCCTCCGAACTATGACTTCGTCTTCAAGAACCTCTGAAACCTCACGTGATGGTCAGCGCTGGCATTTCGGGACATCGTGATGTTCTTGTTGAATTTCTTATTGAAATGATGTTACCCAAAGCAATCAGGGACTGCACAGTTTGGCCTCATGTGGAACCCAATACAAATCTGTGAAGTCGTGTCGTAATTCTGCTTGGTGTAGCAATTCTTTGCGCATAAAGCGGTGACTGTACATTCCCATTTGCATTCGAGACGTTCAAATTATGATCACCAAAGACCATAGATAATTGAGAAATCCTAGGTGCTGAAATAGAGAACGTGAATCCGTCAGTTATTTTTGCAGAAATTGTGTTGTTGCATGTGTGTATTTATCGTGTATTCGGATGTTAAAGTTTTCCACTCTGTTCTGTTTTAATGTCATGGTACGTAGAGAATTTACTGTCGATCTGATTTTATGGCGCTACTTTTTAGGACTTTGTGTAATCTGTTTATGCGACGTCTTGCAAATCTATGATGTTGTAGTCATCAAGAATCTTTAGAATCTTAAGAAACAAGTTTTGTGATTGTAAATCTGACATTTATAAAGCGAAACTTCCAAGTAAAACCTTGTCAGTGACGCTTCTAACCCGAAACAATGAAACTATTGTAGAGTAAGGCAAACTTCAGCAGGTGTATTCATATGAGGTAGTCGGGAGTCCTTGGGCTGCTAACCGATGGGTGCCACAACCGGGGACTGAAGAGACTAAAATGCAAGCGTCACTGACATGTTCAGATTGACAGTGACCCACTGACTATATGTGTTGTTGGTCTCCAGGTGAAAGTAGTGTGCAATTGCAGTCCAGTTGAATTCCGTTTTATTTGTAAATTTATTGAATTGTCCTTCACAGAATCTTTGTGTGTTGAAATTACTTCTTAGGATATGATTTCTGTTGAAGTCAATGGTAGAAGAATCAGTTTTGAGTTGCATCAAATTGTTTATTATTTGTAGTCTTGGCTGAAATGGTTTTGTAACTATCCATTTTGTTGTTCATTTAAAATAAATATACTTTGTCGTTACTTTATGTACTTCATTCGTTCATTCAAAGTAGCCCAGAAAGGTGTAGACATTTATGAAGGCATGTGACCAGTCCTCTCCTTGACCTCTGATCCTCCTGTCAACCGTGTACAGTCGATGAGCCTGTGCTGATTTTAAGGCCGAACTTATGACAGGGTTGAAGAGAAGTCTTGGACTACTATAATAAAGTCCAAAAAGTAAACGACAACAACACGTGTAATTTACATAATGTAATGTAACCATTAATAACCATACATGACCCCATTACATACAAAAGATCAGTATAATATATTATTGTTATATATATATATATATATGTATATTATATATGTATATAATGTATATATATATATATAATAATACAACAATAAAACTAATTTTTATTTAATTTCAAGCTTACAAACCACAGTGTGATTACAGACATGGTATGAACGAACGATAACAAGTTATTACAGTACTTGAATTTAACTGTTGGCAGCTATGCAAGGTGCCCATTACTTTATACATATTATTCATGTATATATTTATATACATATATGTTCAGTTGAGAAACAAAAATAAGACACTAGGTTGTCGGACATAACAGTGCACAGCCTAAATTCTAATCCAAAAAATATCTAGATACAGACACATAGTATCTCATAAAGTACAAAATTCTACGGTTGTCTTCGACTGCTATGCAACGCTGTTTAACTTTTGACCAATACGGAAACAAGACAAACTACGAATCCAGTTACAACGCCTTGGTTGTATCATCAACCACTGGACAAAGTCCATCACGTCTTCATCACAACACTGATGGTCTCCCCAACGTTATAATTATTCCATTTTCAATCACAGCACATATGAATTTAAAGTCCTGACAACAGCCAAGATAACACAATAATACTTCTAGCAGCCTAATTTCTGGCTATATTAACAAAACCGGATAAAATTCAACTCATCTACACCTATCTGAAGCTAAAAATAAAAAAACTGTAAATGCTTTCAAGTTTCCTCACTTCTATTTCAATTCATAAAACACATAAAGTCAATCTAAGACTGTAACATGAAATCAACGTGTATCTTTCAATTTGCATTTCCTTATCAATTCATAAAGCAGATAAACTTAAACGAAGACCCTAAACTGAAATTAACTTGCATCTGTATGTAAGGTTCGTCAAGTTTTAACTCTGTTTCAATTTATAATGCAAATAAAGTCAAACAAAGACCCTAAACTGCAATTAATGTGCATCTGAATATGATAATTCAATGCTCATTGATTTCACAAGCATACAGCAATACGCAATGCAGTAAAACGAAATCAAGTTCTAATCGGTAATGTGGAAAATCAAAAACCAGTCAGACCTAAAAATTAGCAACATCTGCAAACTATACATCAACAAACATTCTAGTTATACTTCATGCATTACAAGCGGCATACATGTGCGAACACACAGACTGTCAAAGAGGCTAAGCACACAGCCGCATTCACTGGTTCCATAGGGCCCACATTGGTGGCCAACTATGGGTACAACGAAGGTGACTGTCAAGGATCAAGTCTTGACTGAACAATCACTTGTCACCGCGACACTCGAGCACCATGTTACGAAATCTCTGCGCAGACCCGGGTCTGTGCACATGCGTTGGGTCGAGCTTTGAAGTCGAAGGCGGTTTTGGAAGCAGATTTGGCTGAGTGACCTTCAATCCATCGGGCTTGGCCATGCACGATTTGGCGGGAATAGATCCAACCTTAACCAGCTTGGTGCTGGGTGGCAGAGAACCTGTTCTTATTGTCACATGGGTCGGCAGAGCCGCCTGTAGTAGCGCACTCATCGAGGGCGACATGTCAGACGCGGGCGAGGCAACCAGAGGGCCTCTTATCGGGCGCGTGGGACGCGACTTGGAAATTGGCGCCACAGATCGGTGGGGTTGAGTACTACTGTTTGAGGAGTTTTCGTTGTTGATCGTTGGCGGCTGAGGAGGAATTGCAAGTTCACTAGGCAATGGTCTCGGTTCTGGTGATACTTCAGGTGAAGCAACTACTGGTTTATCCAATCGTTTCCTGTAAAAGAATTTGAATTTTAAAATTGGATATTAAAAAAATTTGATGTGTAAATTAGAAAAGCTTAGTCTTTTACTAAAAAAATTCATTAATTGAAATTTTAAACTAACTGATCTTCTGATTAGGCGAAACCCAAAAAAACGGCTAAATATCAATCTGTAGGCTGCTTAGTATGACTACTGTAACAAGCTGCGTTTTTGTCAGCATGATATCTGAACAAACAAAAATTGATTGATCGATTGATTCGATGCATGAAAAATTGAAATTGTATGATACCTGGAAATAATCTTACTATTTGAATAAGGCTGTCGCTTTTTCACTTCAACCACAGAGCCCTTTTTGGAAAGTGACAAACCAAATGGAAGCAGAGAAGAGACATCTGGAAAGTAGGTACTTACCTGAAAGTATCCTTCTGATGGATATCTGATAAGGAGGTCCTCCTTGATGGTACGCTGGATGGAGGCGTGAGCAACTCCCTCTCCAACTGGTTGCGCTGTTCTCGAAGATCTAAAAACAGATTCATCAACATATTAATATCAAACATGTTGATTTTTAACATGTCAACTTTCAACATGTTTATTTCTAACAACAGTAATTTTTTTTCGCATATTAGTTTTTAACATGTTAGTTTCTATGTGCTTGTTTAAAAAAAGTTTATCATGTTGATTTCTAACATGTTAGTTTCAAACATGCAAGCAAATAATTTATCACTTGTTTCTTATGCAAAATTAGCTGATACGTCACAATTTATAATTAACAGGAAAAATACATGTACTGCTCTAAAGTAAATTTTCAGCCTGAATGAAGAAATTTTATATCTGACTTGATAAAAGTATGTGCATGAGCATCATTAACACCTTTGAAATACTTTTCCAGACACTGCTGTTCTTTTATAAGCATGAGCCATAAGCAAATACTATTTCTATATAGGGTTTATAAAGCGCCACTTCAAGAAAATCTACTCGCTTCCAACCCACCCCAGCTAAATACGACAGATTCAGTTAGCATTGAACATGGTGGAGTGGCCCCGAATGATTCAAGAACCGTATAGAGTTAAGAAATGAACTAACACCCTTGTCCTTACCTTATTACACCTTGGAAAATATCTTTTCAAATGAAATCTTATAGGTTGTAATGTACTATACAAGTTCAAATTTCAACAGAAAAGATAATGCTCTATAATTAAATAATCGATTTTTTTTAAACAGAGTGACAAATTACTGCAAGTAACAAATCATTTGCCAATGATCCTGGATTTTAAAGCGTAAGGTCAACTATTAAACATATGCTAAGTTTGACCAAACCTGTTAGCGTGGGTTCGCGGTTGGTCAGCGAAGGTCTCGTATTCATCTCAGCATCGAGACAACCCTGAAGTTTAATCAAAGGCACGCCAGGCTAAGGTCAGGGAAGGAAAAATAAGGTGAGGTCATGTATAGCAAAATAGGGTAGGGTCAGGTAATGCAATTGCTAGAGTGTATTCATATTTATATGTTTATCTTAAAACGTTCAAAATAATAAAGTATTTATTCTGCCTGAGAAAAGTTAGACTTAGAAGGTTGTTAAGAAAACTGCGTAATCTTCTGAGGGTAATGCTCTCAAAATCGGGACATTCTACAAACTGGTTTTATGGCTCAATCTCATGGCAAGCACACTTCGGTGGCAGTTCTAAAGAACATCTTTTTGAACTAGCCTGCAAGATTTTTCCCTGTAGAGGATATGTGAATTATAATATGCTGTTATGGTTTACTATTTGAGGCAGTGATCTCATTTGATAGGTGGGGGCACCCAATGATAGGGGTGGGGCACACATATAACTTGTCCCGTCTCTGTAAAAGGTGGGTGGACTTGTCCCTCTGGACCCCCGAGATCGCCGTCCCTGAGTTCAAGACTTCTCCTCAACATCTTGTAAGATTGGCTTCAAAATTAGCACAAGTTCATCGACAGAGCGCTGACAGGAGAATCAGTCGTCAAGGAGAGGACTCGTCGACATCATATTAAATCGATTAAAGAACAACTTGTTCTGGATAGTTTTGTAGCAATGGAAGAGATGCACCCTAGTTAAGGTTAGTTAGATTTCTCTTTATATAATTTCTTTCTGGTTACTCCATTATATAAATATCACGGCGCTCATTGGAACTGCTCCATTGTACATGGCATTATGGATGGCCCTGTCAGCGGGAGGATATCCCTTAGGGCCTTCCCTTGTAACCAATATTGTTAATAGATAATTAAATCCTTGTTTTACATGTCTGCTCTGTTACGCTTTCATTGCTATTGATTTCATTTGGTTTGCTTTGGTCGCAATATAAGCATCATTATCATTACCTGAAGGAATTCTATGTCTTGAAGCAGACAGTTTATTTCTTCTTGCAAAACCTCCCTAGGAAACAGAAACATAAAATCAGTAATAAGCTGATACTTCTAGACCAGCGCCATTGACAAATATATATGATCTATACTCTCGAGTTCCATGAGATCTGATTATGATATGGAGACAGTAAAGTATGGAAGTTCATAAACTGCTAAACTGTTATTTGTTATCATAATCAGAATCTCAAGATTTTTATACAGTCCAAAGAGAGCAGAGTTTAATCTCAGGCACTAAGTCAAAACAGAACAAATAGGCCAGTTGGGTTCAAGGTTCAGAGGTCAGACAGGTTGACAGTCAGATTATATTGTGTTGTAACACTGAGGTGAATAAATTACACTTGGAATTCAGCAAGTAAAAGCTACTCTGCCCCTCTGAATCCCTTGGCAACCAAACTCAGTAAACTTTGGACTACTCTGTCGGACAACCTCTCTGAATACGCTACGTTTCGAGTGGTGTTTTAGAAGTATGGTGCCAAAGATTACGAGCACCAATTGTACACCTTAACAGTCTTAGTTGAATGGAGGAAAAATTATTAGCAAAATTTCTGTGACGGAAGCTAAAAAGAAACTTCATACAAAAGATTCAATGCACCTACTCTAAAAATGGAACCAAATAATACAATTAAAACCTCCCTAGGAAATAGAAAAATCAAATCAGTAATTAGCAGATGTTTCTAGACAAACCTATCTGAAAACTATATGATCTATGCTCAAAACTTACATGCCAAACTATTATCATAAAAATCAGGATCTGAAGATTTGTATACATTCCAAAGAGAACAGAACTTAAGAAACTCTGTCTATTTTCAAGACATTCAATGTCTTCACCCAAAATAAATCTTCTGATGTCATAATTGCAACAATCTATCAGACTGGATAATCATGTACCTTAAGATAATGCTAACCTCAAGTGCTCTGTAACAGCTTCCATTCTTTCGAGCGTTACATTTGTGCCCAGCATACCATCCACAGCTGACATTCTTCCACTTCTAAAACACGTTCATTCATTTTTTCATCCTCGTCTATCTATACAAAGCAACAGCAGTCTAATACAAAAGGTGTATGTTCAGGACCTGATTTAAATGCATTAGAAGTCTAAGTCCAATAGGTGAGAACACTCAGCCTGTAATATGTTGGAGCATAAATAGACAAAGTGAAGCTAAGACTCAGGCAACCACTGTGTAGGGACCATGATCAAGTCCCATACTCACAATTGCTCTGCACCACCGATGTATGTTCTGTCGTAAGGTTGTGTGTGCTCTACTGCAGTTTGGAAAAGCGCATTATCAAATGAAGTCATATTGCATTGTATTGTATAGTATTGTTTTGTGTAAGTGCTGCTCAAGACATGGTTGGTTAGCTACAATTTAATGACACTGTGTCAGGACAAAAATCATTCGTTGCCCTCCACCTTTGCCCAGGCTTGGGACTGGTACTGCTGGACTGCGAGCAGTGGCAGATTCGTTCAAGACATCTGCAAGTTGTTCGATATATCTAAACAAGCTAATCTCTCAGGAAAGGCATGCCCCACGTTGCAAGGCGAGCATTTGACCAAACTAGTCACCATGTATATGTTAGTGTGAGGCATACGTTTCCTGATGCATGCCAGGTCAATGGAGTACACAGATGATACCTGTTAGTCTTCAATGGTTCCCTCAAAGCTGGAGTCTCGCGACCATTTGACATGGCAGACATCGGACGAGCGCACGAACGGGCCTTCGAAGAATTACCTGAACAATTCAGAAACAGGGTAAATCCAGAATTGGAAAAGATGAAGATTGTTTCAAGAAAGCATTTAGGTTTTTAAGAACTATTAGGTGTTTTAATGTTTGCACAGTGGCACACCGAACACAAAATCACCCGAGAAGTACATGAAGAACTTCTCATACGTTGTATGTTGCTAAAGAACAATGCGATGATACCAAAACCTTGTAAGTGGCATGAAGAAGATGACGTGTATAATGGTAAGGAGGATTTTGGAGGCTGTTTGAGAAACAGTACTTAGACTAGCTTCCTCTCGTCGTCCACTTCCTTCATCCGATAGACTTGACCTCTTGGTTCCATGTACTAGAACTGCTATGGCTCAGTCTCGATCCTTTGCTTCAATTTGTCCCTCTCCTTGCAACACGCTCTCTCCTATTCATCCTAAAATTCTATCTGGTATTATTCATCCTATTTAGCTTTTCAAAACCCATTTCTTCTCTTGGGGCTTTCACACTGGCAGCTCTTCTGAATGGTTCACTCTACTAGAGGCAATTGCAAATGCTTAAATACCACATAATATTACTTGCCTTCGTAACCTTGCTTCTCCAAGACATAATCGAGGACCTGTGAGTTCTGCCTCGACAGTATTTTGTCCGAATCTCTGCAACATTCAGAAACCTCATCAATCATTCAACGATTCTCAATTTTCACACAGAACTCTTTGAAAGTCATATAAAAAAAAATGCTAAATGTCAATTTAATATTCTACAATTTGAAGGAACAGCACCAAAGTAGAATAGATTTTCGTAATAATAATTATTATCTAAAGATTTCTACAAAGCATAAAAAGGCATAGTCGTGGGAACCAGCAAATTCTCAGGCGCTTAGTCAAAACGAAATCAATAGACGGGGTAGGCAAAATTCGGTTCCAGGTAAGGCATAGTCGTGGGAACCAGCAAATTCTCAGGCGCTTAGTCAAAACGAAATCAATAGGCGGGGTAGGCAAAATTCGGTTCCAGGTAAAGGCAAGCAGACAGTAAGACAACTAAAATCGACAATAAGCTAAGATCAGATCAGACCTGACTTGATTAGCATACCAATCACAATAGCTACATTATTGTACAGTATGTACGGAATGTACACCAATTCTCCACTCAAAATTACATTTTACAAAGAAATTTTCTGATCTGACAACACCTGTTCGTGCTCAAGCCGATTAAATGGCAGCAATTGACATAAAATGTAAAGAAAGGAGCAAAGAGTGAAGCATGAGCAATACCCTCCGCTTCCCTTTGCCTTCTCCCTTATGCTCCCTACGAAGAACTTGATCTCCGACTTCAGACGCTCGCGAACTTCCGGAGGTTCTGGAAGTCTGCTGTGCATCAGAGTCGACTCCTGCTGTTCCGTCTCATGGCGACAGTCCCTCCAGATGTCAAGCAGAACCTCGATCTGTTGTTGGAAAGAAAACAGGAAATCACACAACAATGGCAACTCACATCCGAAAATTTCCAACCACAGTGTATATACATGTTCTATAACCTCTTGCTTTAGTTCGTGGATAATAATGATGATGATATCATATTGGTCTGAAAATGCAGCACTTACATAATGACCATACTGTTACTGGTCTAAAGTGCAGTAGACAACTACAGGCTTCATAATCCCACATACATGCATAATATCTAATGATAGTAAATTATGACACTGGTCCAAAAATGCAGTGGGATAACGATGATATAACAATGACGATGATGATAAATGTAAAGTTGGAGTATACTATCAATTTACACTAGATGAGATGATTTATTACAAAACATGGCAAAACCAGAAAGAAACTCTTGAACTGAAACAATTGTTATTAATTGTTTAACCGTTTAATGATGAGCACATACTAAAACCTGTGCAGTTTGTCGTTAAACCTCAAATATTATTGTCAATGCATAATAGTTAAACCTCTTGGTGGAGTTCTTTGCTCTGCCCAACAAGAGACTTGCCAAGAAGTGTCTCGACTTCTTCAAGTTCATGGCTTGGCAGCTGAGATTCGATGAGGGACCAGAGCGACGTCGGTGGGTCATATGCGTAAAGATTGCCTTCACTACTAAGTTCGGCCATCACACATCGTTAATGCGTTCTTGAAAAGTCTACAGCAGGATAAACACTGCAATCAAACAACAAATTAATCATACCATAAATTAATCATACCACAAATTATGAGGTAAGGGATGCATCACATTTTTAGTGTGTCATTTAGACCTAGGTGACCCAAGGTGCATTACACAGGTTGGAGTGCTGTTCAGAAACACATGGGTATGGGTCGTGAGTCTGGATAAACATGCACTGCTAGGGTGAAAAAGAGCAGGCGAAGAATAATTTAACTAAAATTATTCCCCGTTTGAATCGAAAGTCATTAAATCGAAAAGGAAATTTTATGGAACAGGCTGACCTGCCAGACGGGAATGGATGCAAATAACCGGACAATTCGACGAACAAACCAGATAAGAATATTTTGCAACTGTATCCAATTCCTACGATAGTAAAGATCGATCCTACAGACGCTGATTAATGCATCTCGTTTCGCCATTAACAAATCATAGCGCTTAATAAATACCATAGAAACCGTTGCTATGGACAACTACGGCTGTAAAACTTTTACGCGTACATTAACTGCAGACAAGATATTTATTAACCTCAGGCGACGAATATTGGTAAAGAAAATGAGTTGTACTCGTTTAAATGTAAGTCGACAAAAATAAGTCTGAATTTAACAAAACAAACAACGTGACAATTATTATTGTCAACGCATCATAGTCCTCCTATAGAATAAGGATCTTATGGGACAGCGGGTTTCAGACGGTTTTCCAGATTATTCTCGATTATATAGCGCATAAATTTGAACGTGATTAAGAATAAAATGAAAACCTTCATTGAATATGTTTGACGCAGTGATACATTTATTTTATTTACAGTCGCTCGTGACAAGAAGACGCCTTAGGGAATTGTTTCCTATTATTTTGCTTGATGGATTTTCTTTTACTCACGTCATTACATGATCGTAAAATGGCAAATTATTCCAATACAAATGACGTGAATATGTTTGCAATTTGTTTCTTCACGGTTAATTTGTGATCATCCTCTAATTAAAGCAAGTTGTTTATTGACAATGCCTACCCTATAATAACGGAAAATGCCGTTATCACGCGAAATAATTAAGCGCTATAGTAACTAGACAGATCTTCCACCTAGCGACAGAGTTGTAAACGGAAGTGGACTTGTTTTAGCCGACGTTTAGGACGGTGGCTTCAGAAGGTCGTTGAAAATTGTTTCTTGAGAAGCGAACGTGAAAACTGTAATTGTTTTTGTGTTATGTGTTTGCTCTAAGAACGTTTGTGTAATATCTGCTGAAAATATTGAAGCCATGTATTGTAAAGCGAGATTAATGTGATTGCTTTTACTTGTGGATAGAAGGTCGACGACCCGAGATGCCCTAGCATGGGTGATCCAAGTTCAGTCGTGTGCACTAATTCCATTCTGTTCTTTCACTAGGTCACTGCTATTTAGAATGCTTAGAAAGTATTAGCCACTGATAGCTTTAAGGCGGGTTAGTATTATCCTGCTACAGCCAGAAGCCGTTCATTTAATCCATTCAACACTTCATCGGCCAAAAACCATCGGTTAATATTCTAAATGTCTCTCTGAAAGTCCATTGCAAATTGTGTTTCGTACACACGACGCTCTTCTAAGATGGAGCCTGTTACATTTGCCATCTATTCTCCAACCATTTCAATCATCTTGTAATACATCTTTATTTCAGTCTCTTGTCTCTTCCCGGAAGTCCTGTGCCACCACGCAACCACCCTTATCGATTTCCACCATAGCAATAAGCTGTTTCCTCTTATTGACCTACCTGAGTTTTGCATCTGGCTGTGGTTTTTACAAAACAGCCTGGCTATTACAGACTGAATTTGATATGGCACTGGTCAATGAATTAGTTGGTCTCCCGGCATGGTTTTTGTGTGGTGCTGACAAATGGCTGAAATTCACATAGCATATTTTTTGTCTGATTTTATAATTATGAATATATTGTCTCTGCTGAATATCATTTGCTCTTGGTGATTCCTTTGTCATTATTATTATTACAGCATTTTTATATGGCACCTCTTCGCAAGTTTGCCTACTTAGGAGTGCTCTAAACTTGACCTCAGTTGAACAAAAATTGAAAAATAACACAATTGACGCTATAAATGACGAAAATACACAATGATCCAAGATAGACTTGAGCTGGCATTAACACGACTAGGGGGTTCATAGGTTAAAAGATGTCATTAATGAAAGAAAAACCTGATGGCAGAAATTCAACGATTCTGTTCCTGCTGCACTATTTTTGTTACTTGCTTACTTACCTGCAAGTGCTCCCATCAGCTTATGTTGCTGTCATACTGTTGATGTGTTTCTAGATTTAACAATTGATGTGATTGATGCATTCCACAAAATATTTAGTTTCCTGCTGACATTTTGTAACTGGCGTGTTTACTTAACATTGTATTGTATGTTTTAATTAGCTTTTGTCGCTATGGCTGCCGCTGCACGTCCACAGCTGAGGGGTCTGTTGAAGGGCCAGCTAGTTCGACACGTTGCAACGGTGACTGTCCTGTCTGTAATCACTGTCGGGCTAGCGAAACACTTTCTGAAAGACGCCCGCATCAAGGCTTATGAAGAATTCTACAAGTAAGAATATGACCAATCATGGTTTGATCCTTGGCACTATTATCTGCCATAGCAATTATTATTGTTGAAACTTCTTTTAAAATCATTATTTTGACACTTGAGACACTTTCCTGTTATGTTGCTACTTTTTTTAGTAGTGTGCTGTCTGATTTTTTAAAATATATGTTCTGTTTGACCTAATTGATAGATATCTTCATTGATAAATGTGTATTATGTTCTCATGCAATACATTTGATCTTTGCACTGTGACTACTGTAAAATATTATCCAGATAAGGGTCAATCCAACCTCAACGGATTCATGACCCTTTTGGAATGATCTTTTGGATATCAGTTCATTTACTTGAGGTTTTTGAGTTTGTACTGGTTGCTGTTATTGTGATCTTGTGCTATTGATTCTGTTTTAATAAATGACTTACTTACTTACTTAATGGAGTGAAAAAATGGTGTCTAAACGACTAGGATGCATAGTGGTGGCACGAGTTTCTGCTCTGTAATTTGGATCTTTCTTAGCACTGTTACCAAGCCCAACGATGGTACCAAATAACTTGTTATTAAAATTACAATTTGCATTGAGAAAACCTATATATCAGATTGGTTTCACCATCAAAGTAGTGATCACTAGTAGTGACCATCATTGAAAGAATTTGTCTGTTAAATTTTCATTTTTTCAATTGTCTGCTAGTTTCTTTGACGAACATTAATTTAAGTAATTAACATTGATTTACAGAAATTACGATGCAGACAAGGATTTCGAACGGATGCGAAATGCTGGAGTTTTCAGATCAGTGAAGCCAGCGAAGTGAAACATAGATCATCTAGAGGTAAACACTGGGAGTTAGTCATGCATCATATCCATACATATCTTTAGTTGCATTGATTAAATTTGAGTATGTCTAATAGAATCACTTTGTGTCCCTTTGGAATACAATCTGTGTAAAGTTAATAAATAAAGTTAATAAGATAGAGTTAATAAGTTTCAGTTGCATACAAGTCAATGTACATGAGGAAAATACTCCACATTTAATAACATGAACGATGCAATTAAAAAATATTGTGTGCCATTATATGGAAGAATGTTTTCAGTTAATTTCAGGTTGGCCAAAACGCTTGTTAATGGATGAAAAAGTGATGCAGGAAAATGTACATTGAAAATATTTTATAGTGGCTGCATATGTAAGATTTTGGTTCATGGAAGAAACTAAATACTACTGAAATATGGTGAATAATAAGAGTTGATAAAGTTAACCCTATGATGAAGAGTGTCTACCCAAATGTGTCGGAAACCATTGCAAACTTTTGTTAATGGGTTGAGTAGTTTTGTTACTGGCCAATTCAGAGGTATTTCAGATCCAAGAGATGTTGGATGTAATGCTCTCGCAAGATATGTTATACCTTCTGAGTTGCATGTCAAGATGATGCGTAAGGTTTTCATCAAATTATTTGGATCCATGACATTTAATTGTAATGGCAGAGTTTAAATGACTGTTGACTGTTATAGTGAGCATACAGGTTGAGTGTAGTAAGTTTTGTGATTATTGTTCTGTTTTAGGATGGTGATTTGCAGTTGGTTGAAAGCATGAAGATGAAAATACTAGCATGCCGTGACATTTTGTTTTTGATATGGATACATTCATGAACCTTGAGTTTGTCTGGCGTTAACAGTTCTTTAAGAAATAAACCTGAAAGTTTATTCTGGCTCATAAATTTTCTAAATGTTTTTGTAGTTGTTTGCGAATCAATCGATTACATATTCTATTTATGGTTGGTCCCAACAGCGACTCCCAGTAATAATAAAAACAGAAAGACTTCCGGGCACTCTTCCCAAAAATTCTCAATAGATGGCTTAACTAGAGTGGAAGTTGAGGTTTGTCAACTTAGCATTTTGACTAAGTATATAAAATTATATACTGATAAATATTGTTGCACAATTGGTGCGGATAAGGCATCGACAGAAGACTTTATTAATTTTTATAATGGGTTGAGTAGTTTTGTTACTGGCCAATTCAGAGGTATTTCAGATCCAAGAGATGTTGGATGTAATGCTCTCGCAAGATATGACGCAGGAGAAATAAGAAACAAATTAAAGTAGCATATCTATTGCCTCTAAACATACGTAGGAACTTATATTTTACTATGACAAACCCCTACTTAAGCTATTGTAACATTATTTGGGCATCGAACTACCCATCTCGACTTAAGCGGCTAACCACTCTCGAAAACCGTGCTGTTCGCTTCATCATTGGTTGTCCTCCTTTGACTCAGATTGACCTCACCTATAATCAGTTGGGTATACCAAAACTAAAGCAAATCACACTATACCAAATATCTCAATTCATGTTTAAATACAGTCATAATCTGTATGCATACTCATTCCGGTCAATTGCAGCAGCGATGTTATCTTGGAGTGTGAGAAGAGACATTAGGGTAATTACCGTTAACGCGATTCTCGTGTAAACGGTTTTTGTTTATCGATACATTGTTTGATTTTCTCTGCGTTGATCAATCGGTGAAATTGAATAACTGTTATTTTTTAGTTTATATCCTGTTACAGTAGCTCTACAGGAGGCCAACGCTGTCAGTAAATCTAAGATAATACACCATCCCTTCATTGGATTTGATTCCTGCCTCAGACTGAGGGACATTACTGCTTCTGATACAGTGACACTAGGCCTACATCTAAAGGATATTATGGGCTAACATTGACATGTCTGTCTATACTGGAATCGAAACTCTGCTTATTGTACATGTATATGTCTATTAATTATGATCATGTCAATTTAAATTGACTAAGCACGTTTATACTCCCATGCATGAATTCTAAAATTTCGTGTTTGCATTTGTTTCTTGATTTTCCTGCGTCACCATCTATCGGTTTCTGCTGGAACACAATAGGTCCATATATGATAGACTAAGACGGCGGGAGTATACCACCACCTCCGCATTTACAAATTGACCACTGGCTTCGGCAATAGTTGCTTTGCGCCCTCCGCGCTAGCAATTACTCCAACT
Organism: Bimastos eiseni; assembly: GCA_959347315.1. Taxonomy (NCBI): domain Eukaryota; kingdom Metazoa; phylum Annelida; class Clitellata; order Crassiclitellata; family Lumbricidae; genus Bimastos; species Bimastos eiseni. The sequence continues at coordinate 4,271,807 of OY365819.1, read as the reverse complement.
CGAAACAGTGTAAACGTTCTAGTAGATCCCGAACTTTTAGGTTGTGGTTGCGCTAATGACTACTAGAATTTCGGAGATTTTGTTTAAAAAAATTATTATTTTTGTTCATCGGATTTATCAACCACTAGATGCCGATAGATTAAGTCTATTGCATTATGTGGCGTTCGATAATGTTGTCTGTTTTAGGGCTTCCGGTGGATAAAGGTGACTTTCGCACACGAGTTTCGTTGAATATATTGACAGAATTTTACCTACTAAACTACTACTAAATATCCTGTAAGAAAATACTGTGTTATTATTACTTGCGTCTCTATTTTACTTATTACTGTAGACTGCTAGCAGGTGGCAGCGTAGTATGCTCTGCTTACACCTTTTTGAACTGGTTGTTAGTTAAACCTTGTCCTATGTCGTACATCATGCAATTCGATGCAATGATCAAAATTACACTCTTTAACGCATTAGTAAATGCTCTTTACAAGGCGAATAATAAGTTGCAGTCTTAAACTGTGCGTGAAATCTTAGAGCAAACTTCAGTTTCTGGTATCTCTTAATCTAGTACTTTATTCGTGTGTACAATTTGTGTTTCGCTTCTTCTGAGTCTCTGGAAACCGATCTCTGACCTCACTCGAACCAGTTGTCCTTTGGACAGCTCCTCTGATTCGATGCAGCGCTGGCGAAAAAGCTGGTGTCCAGCCCTTGGCTATCAAGTGGCGCTTTAGAAGTTTTAGTGTGGGAGAGAAGGGCGCTACAGGTACTGCACATATTCTTTAGTAAGTAAGTAAAGTAGCAGTGTAAAGTCAGGTAAGGTTCTATTATACATTCAAGAATGTCCCAAGGAATTTTATTGCAATGAAATGTGCCATGCCAGACAAACTCTAGCAAAATGTTACTTGTGCCACATTATCTTTCAATTTGAACTTTGTGTTGGCCCAGTTGTTCTGCATAATTAACTGTTGCTGACATTCCTCTTTTCAGATCGAAATGGCGGGTGAGAAGGTCGATGCTGAGCTGCAAGAGTTCCTGGCAATTGAGCAGCAGAAGGCACAATTCCAAGCACAGATCCACCACCTAACGGAAGTCTGCTGGGACATGTGCATCGACAAGCCCCGGGACAAGATGGATGGCCGTACCGAGACTTGCATGTCGAACTGCGTCGAAAGGTTCATTGACGTATCGCTAAACATCACCGGACGTTTCCAGCAAATGCTACAGCGCGGAGGACAATAGGAAATTGAAACCATTAGTGGAATTTAGAATGGGAAAACTGTGCATGACTGGTATTTAGGACAAGAGGGCAATGGATGCAGCAGCCCCCATGGACGGTTTTATATGACTGGTTTTTGTGGTAGGATGCGCACAAGTGTGCTACGCTCCTGAATGTATCTTTTCAGAGCATCTGTATTGATTGTATTATTGTCTTTAGTATTGTTATGGTTAATCAGATGGCTCTGTAGACTACAAACGTATTGCATTTCTCTTGTAATCTTGCAACTCTGAAATGGTGCTGGAATAAATGGGCAATGTTGTGCAGTTTTGCTTTGAAGATAGTGTTACCTAAGCTTCAATTTGTTTGTCTTGCCTGATTTCATGTAATCTTGGTCTGCTTGGCCTGGACCGTACTCTCAGTGATGTCGTCGAAGGCCGAATCTTGTTTTGGCAATGCTCACAATTAGTTTTAGTGTTGCTTTTGACAGGTTCATGTGTATGGTTTTTTTCACCAAATGACTTATTGCCAAATGTGAATGATTCTGAGCACTTGCAATCTGTCAAAACAGGTGTGGATTGGTGGGAGCTTCTTTCAAATTATGACTACAGCTGGTTGGTCATTAAAGGGTCAACCAACAACTATGTAGTATTGATTGATAAGGAATGCATGTAATATGTCTGCAGAAATCTGGTTTCCCTATTCCAGTGGTTCTCATCCTGTGGGTCGCGAGCCCCACTGGATCGCCTAAAAATTTGCGAGGGGTCGGCTGGATCCTGCACTCTTTCAGGATTTCTAAAATTAAGTCGTCGGCGTAGTCTCTCCTACAATCATGATAATTACGCTAACTGCTACGCCTTAGCTACTTAAATTAATCTGTGCCTCATTCTTGTACTATGATTCATAATTTAAAAAATCTATTTCCAACGACAAATTATAAGTTCTTCTACTAATTAATGATTGATCATGCTGTTATGCATGAGGTGAATGAATTATATGGTAAGAAGTCAAATGCATGGTAGTAAAAAACGTGGTGAAGGCAGTAACGGAATACCCCAATCAATTTGATAGCTGGGGGTTGCCACAACTTTGGAAAGTTTCAGAGGGTTGCAGGACTAAAATGGTTGAGAACTGCTTCCCTGTGCCATTAACCCTGTATTTTTTTAAACCTACCCCCTTCATGCATACATACTAAACGAATGCTAATCAAGTTCTACCAGTGTCCCAGAGCCCACCATTGGCCTCCAAACATTATTTTCTTAGAGATCACCTTGTTCTTGTTGACCTTTAGCCCCACTCTGGCTAGCACTTTTGTAATGTACTTTTATGGTGCTATACAACTGTTAAAAACGTCACACGTCTAATCCTTGTGTGAATAATTTATGATGTGATGAAACAAACAAAAATCACAGAGAAAGTAACAAGAACCTATTGACACTCAAAACATTGATGACATCATCAGTTACATTACTCATAACAAAACAAAACAGCGTGTATCAATGCATTCTTGCTAAAGGCTCACAGTAATGTAAGCAAAATTCACAATATTTAGCACCTGCAGTGATTTCAGCACCACTCCAATAATCATGACTCGTGGCGTATTAAAGGACTAGAAATTTCTCGTAATCTGCTTTCAAACCCAGCAGAACAATTGAGAATTAGAGCTTTCTCAAGATGAGTACTGGTGAGTCACAGTAGAAGACTGACAAAAATTCACCCTCACTCTGGCCCCATTGAATAGCTGGATGCAGAGAAGATGCTAAGCAGGAAAATGTCACACCTCTAAAGTTGACCATTCAAACTTATTGCCTGTACACAGTAGTAATTGTACACAAAAATCAAAACACATTCTTGGCACCTACAATGTTGACACCCTGTAATGTTAACACCCTACAATGTTAAAACTATAATTTTAATACAAATTCAAGATAATTAGCAAAAGGAAAGTCCTGCTAAACCTATCACAAACAAATCAGAAAATGTTAAAGCACTCATCCCGAATTTCAACAGTTCTTAATCATAGATGAGTTCTTACATGCATTCACTCTATGGTGGAGGCACTAGTGCATGTATCAGCAGCTTACACAATTTGTACTGATCAATTTAGTTTCAAACTGCCACTTTCAAAATGCTGCAACTTTATCGCTTTTAAACAAATTTCCTACAACACACCTAAAAAGCTAATGAGACAAATTAGAGACATTTGCGTCTATCTCTGGCAGCTAACTGATAGATTAAACGTAAATACAGCTAACCAATAAAAATCTATTTGGATTAAAGAATGCAAAAATTGCTGCACTGTACTACACCACAAAGGTGGCCCAAAAAATCAATTGTTGAAGTTCTGTGAGGTCTATGCACAGAAAAATTTTTTATCCCTTAAAAGTTTAGTCAAACCATCAATGCACATGAACAATCTTTCATATCTATACTGTTAATATCAGTCAAACATTTACCTACACTGGTCCTCCTTATAACATTATCTCTGAGAGGCAAACCATGTGCTGTCCCGTTAAGAGGCCACGCTGTAATGATGTTAGTTAAAAATAAAATTTGGCACTGATTCATGTATATCAGAAATTGTCTTAAGAATTCCACAAGCAATAAGGAGATTTCAGTGTTACTTACACAAAACCAAAAAGCATAAAAGATGCTTTTTTTAAAATTAAACAAGGTGTAGTTCTTTGACATTCTTTCCTGTCTCACTGAAGAATGACTTTTCAAGCTATGACTGCGGTTTGACATTGAAACATAGGGCCACCATGAAAATATCATTTGCAGAAAATTATAACCAACCCATCAGACAAATAGTTCATGGAGACATGGTTTAAAAGTTCATATCAAAGCTTTGTCACTGCTTAGAAAGTTTTGCAATACCACAGTTACCGTATATACTCGCGTATAAGCAAAAATGCATGACAATTGCGACACCATGTCTTTGGTACACCAATAGCAGTCGTCTGAGGCAAAGTCTTTTCCAAACTTGTGGCAGAGTTAGAGAAAACAATAACCCAACAATTCTGTTCAACTTTCTCTTACAGACTCATTTGCAAACTGTCATGCTTGAGTGAATCAATCACTAGAAACGACACCAGTTAATGGTGAGGCCTTGCCTCATCGAGATTAACATTACATCGCATAAAGATAATTAATTACAATTAATGCCACACATCGACTCAAATGCACACTTCAATGCCCGGTCAAATGCAGACACCAACCCAACTGGGTCCATTAAAATTACTGTGGCTCTAGGCATCAAAGCATTACGTTTAGCACGTTACACGGAATTCTCTAAATGAACAAGATGGCTCGAAGAAAAACTAATATTTGACAATATCATCTCACATAATGTTCTCCCATTCTAGGTGGGGCAGGTTAGACACCACAGGCTGCATCATAAGGCATGTATTCCTATAACTTTGCATTGTCAAGTCCACACTGTACTTACCAGATCAATATATTGCACACTGAGGAGCATCATAAAGAGGTACTTTCAACAGAGATCATCACCCCCTACCCAGTCCAGAGCAGATACCAATACACAAAACACTGACAAACACAGTAATTGCACAACAAAATGCAACAAAGCACAACTGAAAAGTCACAACAACCAAATGCATCACAGAAAATGTCCGAACCTTTCGGACGACACGATAAACAAAGATAAAACTGGAGACAGAATCCAATGAAAATCCCTATCCCACAATAGTTCGTTTATCTCTGCCTTAGCGGACTTTCAGAGAAGCCTTGATTTCAAATTGCACATGATCAAACACGATCGTGTTCTAGGTCTTCTTCCCTCGATCCACGTTTATGGTGATTTATATAGCTCCTGATTTGTAACAGCTCATAACAATTCTACTCTGTTTCATGGTCACAGATGTAGTTTAACCTTTCACTGATGCTACACATAAAATGTCTAACTTCAAAGATAAATATATTACTATCAAAAGTTATTAGACACAATTAGAGCTATCGCAATCGAGTCATTTTGGAGTCGAATACCCGGTCGAGTACCCGCTAATACCGGAAGTGCTTAATACAAGCTGCATAACAGTAATACAAGTTGCATGGCTTCTACCAGACTGCCATAGATCATAGATGTCACTGCATCTGCCAATCAGTAATGTTAAAGTAATTAAACTGTAAAAGTCTATAACTTTGACCTGGCATAGGCTGCAACTTTCCTGCAAGCCTGCAATTGACAATTTGTAACGAATTAACTCACCATAATTTGGAAAATTGGAACCGGAAATTGAAATTTTCCGACTGGAGTGGAATTAAACAAGCGGAAGTGGAATTAAACGGGTACTCGAGTAGTAAAAAAAATACTCGAGTATTTTTGGGAGTCGGGTACTCGCAAGTACCCGGGTACCTGCAGCAGCACTAGACACAATAAAAATGTTGCCAGCTCACTGTTAGATGCCACCTAATTATACACCATTAGTTTCTATCAAATGCTTTCCACTATTAGGTATTTACAAGAGTTTGCAGAAATTCGGTGCATCAACAGTTTGACACCGTTATTGCGGCTTAATATAAGCTTTCAGCCTAAAAGACTAAAGCTCGTACCAGTAAAATTAAAATTGATAAAAAAATATTTTGTAGGGACAAAAAAGCAAATTTACTGCAAGAGTCCTGAAGAACGCTGTGCAGATATCAAGAACAATTGTGATGTTTGATAACGTGAAACTATTTCAATGAAGAATAGGCTCATAGCGATATTGAACACTTCTAAAAAAAATTATAAAATCCTTCTCAGAGTTTGTACCATTTTTAAAGTGACAAAATTTCAACACAACATGCAAAACATAGTCTAGCCATTACGTACAAATGAATTCAGTAATTCGTAAAAATAACTGAAAGTCAGACAACGAAAACGAATTGGGAGACAGTATTAGTAGAGAAATACTGAGGCACCAGAACAGAAACGATTTGCTAGAGGTATTTTCTAGCACACGGAACGGATTTTCAAAACAATTTACACGATACTGTGCAGTCAAAGCTTGTTCGAACTGAATCTCATACAACGTTGAGACACGCATTAATATATTGTTTGGTGGAGAGTCCAGCACAGTTGACCTCCGAGCATTCAGAATGATGACTCATTCGTGACATCAGAGATTGATGAACTTTTTCTGAGGGGCCGGAGTGTTTGGATTTAAGGATCTGTCATCCCTGAAACATGTAAGAAAAACACACTTCAATCGCATTAACCATGATTACTGCAACATTTCAATTAAATATCAATCCCACCATCCATATTCTCTTAACACACACACATTTACATAGTTTAGTGAATCCATGGTATGGTGGTTAGTCAGTCAGTCACCAGGTGAAGGACAGTTAGATATATTCAGAGGTTTGAAAGCTAATGAGAAATACTGGGGCATTTCTTAAAGGAAGAGATAAAGTTCTAGCTTTGAACAGACATTGATTGCTAAGCGATCCCATTCTTTGGGGCAGTGATCCAGAATGAACGAGAGAACCCATGACCGTGGGCTTCATCAAGGCTCAGTCAAAAGACTCATAAAATTATGGTCCCACAGTCCTAACTCCACTCCACAAAGTGATTTTAAAGTAAACCCCCAAGACTCAAACACATCAACCAGTACTTAATGATCTTAGCAAACAAAAAGACTGCAATTCAAAAACCAAAAGCAGATTCAACACAAAGCTCTGCCCCAACTGCCACATGAAGGGTTCTCAGAATGCTACATGTTCACATTCACCACACTGCATTCATACAGTCATCTGACACATTCACTAAGACCTAGGTGCAAAGCTGTTTAACGTTAGAACTTCACCAAACCATCGATGGCTGACATAATAAATGCTACGGACTTTAATAAAGGAGCTAATTAATAATTATCCACTCAAAAAATTAATTATCTTCAGTCAGCTAAGGAGTTAACTATCTGCTCAATTAGTTTGAAAAGAAAGATCAAAACAATGAAACCTGTTAATGGCATATAAGCTCCAAATTTCACCAAACACAAGAACTGAACAGACAGAACAAATCTGTTGCATCACAACTGAATGAACAACGAATGTTTAGTTCCCGTATAAAAAAAACAATTATAAACACATAAGTAATAAAAAAATTAATAAAAGTGCATCTAATAAACTCAAATCTTCACTGAATGTAGTAGAACTATTCTACAAACTACACAAACAAAAACCAGACAAAAAAAGAAGCTGAAACAGAATACCAAGGTTGCATTCCATACCGAAACTGTTTATTTCTCTGAACTGCTTACAAACATCTGCAATTTTAGTGCTATTGTAATACTAAAAGATTCCTCACAGGACATTTTGCAGCTACATTGAAAATATTACCAAAGACCTAAAGGATTTTGGAATTTGCTGGGAATACATCTGTTACAGTTCCAATTTTTTTAAACTAATTGCTTATGAGAAAATCTGAATCCCCAGATACTCAGATTTTGTTAAAAATGAGATTTGGAATGCAGCCTAAATCTGTTGCACCACAACCTGCTTTTGGAAAACCGACAACATATAATGCAACATAAACAACAGCAACAAGCAAGAGTAAACGCCATCTCATTTCGTTACCTTCCGATACAAATCTGGCTGCTTAAGCTAAAGACTGACGGGCGTAGCTTTGCCTAGTCTGTTCCTGAAAACGTCGAACCTTTCAGAGCAAAATTCAAAGACGATTTGGTTAGTCGAGCAACTGTGCGCTAGGCCGATGACTGAAGAAAGAAAACTAGCGAAGGCGCTTTGATTACAATTGAAATGGGCAAAGATAACGTGAGAAAATAAGTCAGAGTTTAATTCCTAATAACAATAATAACTGGTGAGGAATACACTGCCCACCAAGCATCGTCATTATTGAAACCAACTTCAACAGATGCTTTACATCCTCACCCTCATCTCAGGCGATGAAACTGAACCTAAAACTACAATCTTTGGACAACTCCTGATATGACACAGCATTTGTGAATGAGCTGGTGCTATGACTAGCATTAGAGTTGTGCTTTAAAAATTTCCAATTTATGTTTGCGATTTAAGATCATCCTAGATTCAATATTATCAACCTTGAGTGGTCTCCAATTGTTTTATGGACTGTGGCATTTGATTCCACATAGCAACTATTTTCAAAATGTCTGAAAATGCACTCAGTTTCCATCAATCAGATAGCCATGTGTGCAGCCCTTTGTGAGTAACTTAAAGGCTTTTGTATGTACATTGATACATTCATGAAGTCTCTAAATCAACGGACACTTCATCAGAATAAGCAGGTACATAAATATCCACTTACTGCTAGCAAAACCTTGCAAACATGCGATGTGTCAGAAAACAAATGCTCAACTTTAATTCAGCAAGATAAGACAATTTGAGCAAAATCTGTCAAAATGCACCTATCATTAAAAGAAAATTGACAAAAAAGGAACAAGCTTGAAGAGACTTTTATGTTGACAGATTATGCTTTACAATATCAGGACAACTTGGATGATAATCATCCATCTTGAACACCACTACTTGCGATTTTTCACATTTTCCAGTCAACATTTTGTAAGTTTAATGAATATTCACGAAATCTAATGGACTCACTCCTTGACTTCTTCTGGCAGATGTATATACTCCGTAGGGACAAGACGCGTCAGCTCGGCTAAACTACGGACGTAATGTAACTTTGAAGAGAATTTGGAGCTGAAAAACAGCACAGATTCTTAGTTACACTACTGTAGAATAACAACTTCCATTGTAATAACATTCATGTAGCTCCTCTGCAATACACACTCATCAGATATCTGACAATCATTCCCAATAACAATTCAGAAGTGAAAACTGAATTTGGGCAAAAGGAAACATTATCAAGAATCTACATTCTACAGTCTAGAAGAAGTTATTCAGTTCAATATGTTAACGAGCTGTAATATGCAAAAATAATTTCTGGCAACGGCATATTTTGTCATAAGCTATTTTTAAACTCTGATTCCATCCATCCAAACAGAGGTGGCGATCCCAGAGAGTCGAGGAGACAAGTCCCCCCACCTTTCACGGAGAGGGGACACATTATACAAGTGCCCCCAAATTCCCTCCCCTCTCGTTGGGTGTCCTCCACCTGTCAAACGAGATCGCCACCTCTGCATCCAAAGCAATGATTGTGCTAGTAAGGGTTTGCAAAGTTATCATTAATTACTATCATTATCAATTATCATTAATTTAATCATTTTAAATACAAAAATATTGAGAAAAACCAATGGAGTTCATATATTCATACCCATGAACCCTTGGGGACATAAATACTAGTTGAAATAATTCTTTTTATATGAAGATCTATAAAGCGCCAGGTAGTACAACTAAAAACACCTAAATATAATGCAAAAGGATGTCTAGATTTTCACAGTTTCATCATCACAAAAGTAATTTATCAAACAAATTAATGCATCCAACATCTGCAAAGAAATCATTTGGAAGTGAATTAATTAACTAACTCATTAATTGGAGGCAGCAGAAGAGCAGTGCCTTAAGCCCTCCCTCTCTTACAGGTAGCCATGTATTAGCAACTTCAATGGACTTGACAAATGACCAAGGACAATGGAGGTCATTTATTCGTACCATCGGTGCCAAAATATCTGACGTCAGAACTGATGATGGTGATGACAATGATGAAATGTTTGATTAACAATACCAAACTAATTAATTTAATTTAATCTGCTCAGGACTAAGACTGTCAATGGGTACCCGCCCGAGGCTGACTACCAGGGTAACGAAATCGGTTTTCGGGTACCCAAAATTCCGTAAAATGTGTGGCCAGAAATATTCCATGGGTCATATTGACTGACCGCCCGGGCAATAAAATCCATAAAAATGCGTAATTCCCTAAATTTAATTTTTTTAAATCGCGCGATCGGGTACCCGCTCCGTGGGGGGTCGACAGGTCGTGATTTCAAAATTTTTTGACAGCCTTACCCAGGACCTCCTCAGGATATAGGTTCATTACCGCAGTCGACCAAACCTCCAAACAAAAGACAACATTTGGCTTAAAATTGTTGAAATAGGCTAACAGCATTTGAATCGAGACCCTGGTGGGCACATGCATATGGCTTAGAAACCTGATAAAAGGCTTCGTCATAAGCACGACTGTTTTCAGAAAGAAGGTCGGATGAACGACAAGAAGTCGCTGAAGGTTCTTACGCAACCTAAACAAAACAACAAACATTATCACCATCATCATCAAGTAAAACCAATGATACCTTATCAGCTCAACATAAAACGTTTGAGATAACAGAAATGCAGGAGAAGTAGAGCAGTCCCCTCAGGTAGACCTAAGAGCATGAAGCATTAGTGACTTCATTTTTTTTAGGGCATCTCCCTTCTTCCTCAACAGTGTACGGTCATATGTACCTATCATAGCAGAGTGGCTATACGGCACATGCTGAGCAGAATCTCAAACTAATTTTCAACCTGGACAGAGATTTGATCCCTGACCTATCGCTCAATAGTACAGCATGCTAATCACTACACCACTGAGTGTCCATGTAAAGGCATCAACTCAAACATACAGGTTGCAGAGGATCTCATACTAGCATATATTTAGAACATCATAGTTTAAGATAAAAGGCATCAGCAGATCATGTCCCAGAATAAGCCAATAGCTAAAAGCCAATTGAACTCTTGACAAAAAGACGACAATGGACACCACGAGACGACACTTAAAAGCTCTTCAATTGTTGTAAAGTGCGCTCTCAACTGATAATGAAACACTGTTAATTATAATAAAATAATCTCATCTTATTAACACTGAAACCACCCACAGCATCAATCGATGGCTAGGTCGCTTCTAGTCACACCCACATTCCAGAACATTGGGGGGGGGGGGGGGTTCATGAGGCCCAGAGACCCAAAAAAAGTTTGTGAGGACAAGAAATGTTTTTTAGTTGATTGTTTCGCTATTCAACCCATGGAGATATGCAGGTGCCAAGCTGACACAAGTCAACTGGAGTACATAGTGCATTCTTATATCTTGACCAGTATGCATGTATGTATCTGTGAATGTATGCGTATATGCATGTATATGTGCATGATGATGCATATGTGTGTATGTGTGTGTATGCATGCATGTAGGTATGCATACATGTGTATGTATGTGTGTACATATGTTTCTCTACATGTGTGTGTGTATGAATGTATGCATACAGGTATGTATGCATGTATGTGTGTATGTATGCATGGATGCATGCATCAGCACCATCATAGAGTCCATTGGTAAGATCCTCTCAAAAGCAGTGCTTAACAGGTGGGCAGTCTAAGGGACACAAACAGGTGCATTGGAACAAACAAAGGAGCATGATAAACGGTTATTACCGACCTGTGGTCGATCATGTCATAGCACCGTTTTAACCACCGAAGTGCAGGCACCTTGTTGCGCGATGTGGCTGCATGAAAATAGATGATCATGTAGTCCTCTACAACCAGAAGCTCAAGTACGCTAACGACATATCTACAACAGGCAGGATAATATCACATTTTAAAAAATAAACGTGTGTATTAATCGGTAATATATAAAAAAACTGAGTCATTGGTTCTTATTATCAGAGGTCTCAAAAGTAAGTAAACGTTCTCTAAGAAAGAAATTCAACCCACAGCCAACTGCATTAAAAAAATTACAGCGTATCAGATTACACTGCATGAGATTACAGCACATCAGATTACACTACGTGAAATTATAATGTCAGATTACATCAGATTATACTACGTAAAATTACAGTATATCAGAGATAGGAACTCACAGAAACAAATTGTCCATTATATATCGGTAGTCAAGGCGACTCCGGTCTGGCAGGTAACAGGCAGCAAACACGACAATGGCGTTCAGTCCGTTACCATAGTAACCTACAAAGGTAACAGATGAGTAGCTATCTTTGAATCTCCTGGCACAAATGAGAAGGCATCAATCAAGAGGGACAAGTATCTGCAGATAACCAACTGAGTGATCTTAACCATACAATCTGCTCTGAATGGAACTCGATATATATCGACCTGTGGGATTTTTTTATTTACTCATTGTTCTAAAATTAGTGCACTGTTGAAGTTGGCACAGGCAACATTTTGTAGGGCACTTAGGAGATACTAATCAACAAATATTAAGTGTCTAAATACACACACAAATGACGATGATGACTCCATCATAACTACACACACGGCTTTTCACACTTTATTAACTGAATTATTGAGCTCCAATATCTAATAACTTATCGATAAAATGCAGCACAATACAAAGCTCAGAAGTCCACAATTGCAGTTATATTGGAGAGCAACTCAGCACAAAGCTGAGTTACAAAGGACTAGCTCAAGGTCCCTACACAGTAACCTCTCGGATGAGGATCGAACCCGCACCCTCTGCATGAAAACCGATCGCTCTAACCAATTGGCCACTGCTCCACACTGATGGCACTTTTGTGTAAAGAAGAGGCTTAAAGAGCCAACACGGTAACCGTCTCATGGAAGAGACCCGAATTCACACTCTCCATACCCGCTCAACACAAACCTCCGTGTGATAGAACCTTCTTGTACGGCTCGATGGCTCTCATATCTATTCGGTAGCTGATGCCCGCGATCTGGACCGGGCGCCAGTTCCGCACGTCTTCGTACTCTTCCCGCGCCGTGTACTCCGGAATTGGCTCAACGGGCGGATCATTCAGGTCATCTGACACGAAATGCAACAGGTCAAAGGTTAGTAAGAGATCGAGGTCGGGGCATCGCAAATGGCCGAGGTCGACTAGCGCTTCAACTGGATGAATAATCTCATCCATAAGACGCACACACTAAGTTCATAGAGACATCACATAACCTTACACACAATATAAACACAAAGTCATACATATTGTGTTGTATTTATGGATATCTATAGCACCTCTACCATTACAATATAATCAGATATAAACCAATGCGAAAAGTCCCACATGAACGCATGCATATATGATGACAACGACGATGATGACGATTTCTCCAAGTTCTGTGCCCGAAGGCAGGTGGCTATACGCCACCTGGTGAATGAGATGAGTGAGGTGGTTTCCCCTTGTCTTCCTCACCGACAATTATCGGTGTGCAACTTGTCGATGATCGCTACTCAGTGACTTTAGGTGGGTTCAAACCAGTGACCCATCGCTTGCAAGGCCAAGAACATACTGCTACACCACCACGTCCCATGCACACATATACGTGGAAAAATACAAACACACATACAAACATAATATGGAGAAGCACAATACACACTCACATCCATTATAGTTATACTAAGATTCATTCGTATATCATAATTCCACCAAGATAAGAAAGTCCCTAACCGCAAATTAATTAACAACAGATTATCTCTTGACATTTTTTTCTGTTCGCATGATGAAATGCACCTATCAAACATTAGCAGAACCCAAATCATTTTCCAGACAAAAGCTCGGCATAATCTGCGCGCGCCATTGTCATGCGTTGATGTTTTTCAAGCCATTTATTGACAGAGTACCAGCACCATAAAAATCCCAACAGCAGCAAAATACAGATTTATATCGCACAGAAACTGAAGAAAAGAGCTTTGTATGCGAATTCACAAAATCAATGACAGTCATAAATTACGATACTATAAGAGGTCAACCCAAAATGTGCAACCCAAAAGGGTCAACCCAAAATGGTCAATCCAAATGGTCAACTCAATATGGTCAGGTGGATGAACTGAGGCTGGATTGGTCCATTTCTAAATAATATTTGGCAGCAGTAACACGGCACTTAATAATTCATGTTCATAGGAAAGAAAAAATAAACATAAGTATTTTTTTAACCAACAGCCAACTGCATTATTAGGCATACATGCATTAGATATTTAATTGGGCCTAACCTGCCCAGTCATCTATGGAGTCGAAAACCGGATTGGCAAGGTCGTCGGGTGAGTCAAGGTCATCTGGTATGTGGTCATTGTAGTAGTCGCCCAGTTGAAGGTCGGGCACACTGCCCCCCCGCGGGGAAAAGTTCAGGTCAAGGTCTTCAATTTTCAGGAGCTCCAGATTTGGAACAATTCTCTTCTTTGCCGCCGTTGGCTCCGAATCCGAGGGATGAACACCGGCTGAGAATGACAAATGGTAACGTGCAAGATGTAAATGTTACACTACATGATAGCAGTGTAACACTGCATCACATTACAAGGTATCAAAATAGAAAGTACTTTAAACCGCAAAGTACCTTTAATAGCAAGTACTTAAATACATAGCAAGTACTCTTACTGACAAGTACCTTAAATACAAAGTACATTACATACCAACCACTTTACAAAGGAAGCACTTTAAATAGCATGTACTTCAAATAGCATGTAACTGAAGCCTTGTATATTTTGGTTGATGCATCTCTGCTTGCAACCTCATAACAGAAACCAACAAGGATGAATGTTTCAGTAGACCTCACAGCTTAACCATTCAATGTTGAGCTGTATTGGTTTCCCAATCACACCTAATATACACTAGAGCTCAGTTAAAGGGCTAAAGCAGCCTAAGAATGTTCGTCGTCGTCATCATCATCGAAACGGAAACAGAAGAACACTGACATCCATTGTCTTCGTCTGTTTCCCTTCGATTGTCGTTTACGTCACTGGCAGGATGTTTGTGGTTGTCTAGTTTTTCGCTTCCATCAGCAGCTTCACCCGTCGTTTTGTTCTTTCGATCATGATCCGATGACGTTCGATCCCGATCCGTTCCTCCCTCACCATCGTCGCTGTCATCATTGTCGAGGAACGTCAGCGTGTTGTACATCCGACTGTCCGCATTTATTGCAGCCTGAATGTAAAACAGAAACGAAATGTGTTAAAGGGAAACAAAGTGTCGTGTGATTGTTCTGATGATCATAATTTGATCGTGATCAGACTATTAAACAAAGAACAAGAAAACATGGGGAAATTTAAACATCAGTTTATTAAGGCAGCAAAAATATGGTAACATGAAAATGTAATTATAACATAAATACAATAACATGAAAATATAATAACAAATAATATAATAACAGATGTTGCCCTACTATAAATTTTGCTTCTGATATTAAACAATGATGTTTAAACTCCTCACAGACATTTTATTTACTTAGCATACATAATTCAATGATCGATTTGCCTTAATAAATATAATTACCATCTGTTATGCAAACAAGATGTGAAACGATCCTGGTCCCTGATAATCTCCCTAAAAAGGCTAAAATTAGCTACACCACGTTAAATATGGAGTTACCGGCCCTGTATATAATAGGACCTTGATTCTGAGTTGGGAATCCATATTAGGAATCAGAAGAAATGTGTCAATGAAGCAATTAATGACTGAAGCCAGTAATTGGATAGTTCAATGGGACCAGTAGACAATAGTTGGTGACTCACATTGGATTATTAATTAGTTTACAGATTCATTATGATTATTCAAAGGACCCATTGTATTTTCCAACGCCCTCTTTTGACCTAGAAAGCAGACTACCCACCCAGCTCCCACTCAATATAAATTAGCAATTCATCACTAGTACATGACACATGACACACACACACAACTTTAGAACACCTCATACAGACTCCAAATAAATAAATGTAACTGATATGAAACAGTGCCAGTCCCAAGTCCGGAGAAAGGAGGAGGGCAATGTTAATAATTCTTGTTAACACAGTCCCCTTAAACAGTGCCCTTTAACAGCAACTATGAACTCTGCCACTGTTTGGGCTTTGACAGTGCCAGGCCCAAGCCTGGAAAAAGGAGGAGGGCAACACCAAATCATCTTCGATATGGAACGGTGTCATTAAAAAATCAACAACAACAGCAACTATCTAACCAACTGCAAACTCTGCCACCACTCCTTCCTTGGTATCATTTTACTCCCTCATCATAATCTCCAAATCTTTAAAGTGCCACTTGAAAGCTGAGCGCAGGGCACCAGTCTATTCGTGACTGATGTCCATATCACATTTTTTAAATGGAAAATTGAGGACGAATTGAAACAAAAAGACAGCCTGCATAAATATACTCAACAACTCTAATCAAACACTCTGACAAGTTCTTGCACTTAGCAATTCGTGAGTCAATATTATCATCATACTCGACATCACATGCACACAGGCATTTGCATTACATGGATAATGCTGTAAGCACATGAAAAACAAGATGTCAGTCTTTGTGTCATTAGATGAATACAATTTCCAATTACGCTCACGACATAAGTGACAATCAATCCTCCTTCAGCTGTTACTGAAGTTTAATGAGGAAGAGACCAGAGAGTCGAGACTGCTATCAGCATTAAGTTGGAACAACAGCCAAAAGAAGCAATTCTTAAAAATGATTCTTAAAAAATTTTAACTCTGTGTTGCCCCTGTCTACAATAGCAACTGCATTAGTTGGGCACCTGACAAATATGTCCACCACCACCACCACCCCCCCACAGAATTTGTAACAACAGACATTTTGCACACTGTGTTAATAGCTTTATAAACAAACTCTAATTAATTATCGAAAAATGAAACACATGGTAATTAATTGGTTCAGTGGAAATCCACACTTTAACAACAATGAACAGCAGTCAACCAAGAAGCCAGCCGCGTTTGGCAATGCTTCTTTAGCTGTTGTAGGGAGAGGTGGAGCTGGAGTTAAATTCCACAGGCTGTCTGGTATGGGACAATCGAATTCCAGACTTTCAGGTTTCCTGTCCCAACTGCTTATCTACCCCTTGATGTTTGGCTGCCTAGTGGATCATGGCTTGGATGGCATGGCAGGAGACCTGCTTTTGTTGACATGAGAAATGGAGTGCTGCTTGACTGGCTCTTGATGTTGCTGGCTACTTGAATAGTGGGTTTGGTTTCTTGTATGCAAACTGTTGATTGGTTGATTTCTGACTGGGTGGTTGCAGACTGGTCCTCATTAAGGGCAATGTCACACACTTACAACATTTATTGGTTTTTCAACCTTAGTGCTGCAAATAGGAAAGAATAATTTATTGTCTGCCACACCACATGTCCACTCATTAGCCCTGGCATCAGGACCAGCATCTCAACAATGCTGGACAAGAATCTTAATGATCAAAAAACATCAAAAGTTGCAAGCACACCACCACAAGCTCCATCATCACAAACAATCACACCAAAGACATCACCAACACAAACTCCACTTCCACAAACACCACCTCCTCCACAAACACCAACACCACAAACACCATCTCCACAAACACCACCACCCCAAACACAGAACCTCATAGTGATTGCCCGACTTCAACGTGCACTTATTAAATTGGTTTTATCGTATTGCAGAAATACCACCATCACGAACACTGGTCACCCACACCACTGCAATCAGTCATCTTTGAAGTGCTAATAGCCAGAACAATCTATATCATTAATTTCCGGTGCAATCCATATGCATTTGTCTCTCAACCATACCCTGTGTCTCAGTCTAGCAATCCGTCTGTCTGTCTGTCTCCTTCTCTTCATCTGTCTTCCTATATCATCTATTTACCATCCATTTATTAATCAAGCTATAAATCTCCTCTTCCTCCATTCGTCTGTACCTTACTTGATCACTCTGACTCTTACTTCTGCCTGTCTGACAGAATATCCTCGATCACGTTTGGAAGAGGCCTATAGGCACAGTACACCGCCCGCTAATAAACGATTAATATGATTATGACGACGACGATGATGTTGTTGTTGTTGATGATGATGATTATGATGATGACAACGACAACAACACTGACAAGACAAGAACAGGATCTTCACCTTGGCGGGTGTCGTGGATTCGGTGGTATGAGGATCGTCCTTCATCCTAAATATAATCCTCCTCGCAAACGACCAGCAAAATAATCCAAATCGCGCAACAAAACGCACGCAGACAATCCAGGAAAAGAAACCGCTGCTTCAAAGACGTAATACTGCGTATCAAATCAATAGCATGCCGGAGTATCCCGCATCATTCTACCACCGCCGGAAAACATGGCCAATATTAATGCTACTAACCGCGAATTCACTACACGTCTGCCTACAGGAACGGAATGCAGCGGAGCCCTGCAGCGCATCGGGCAGAGCAGCCGAAGCCGAGAACAGCCTCGCCCTGTGCATCGTTGGACTATTCATCACTAATGAATCACACAAAACGTCACAGGCTGCAGCAGCGTCCGTCTGGCCCTCTGGCGGCCGCGATTAAGCTCAGCCTTCGTCTGCTTGAAATACGCTTTCAATGGATTCTCGGCGTGCGAGTTCCGCTGCAGACGGGTTCCTCGCTATACGATA
Source organism: Bimastos eiseni (assembly GCA_959347315.1). NCBI lineage: Eukaryota > Metazoa > Annelida > Clitellata > Crassiclitellata > Lumbricidae > Bimastos > Bimastos eiseni. Next base: position 4,253,346 of record OY365819.1, on the reverse strand, counting down.
GGAGCAGACTAACGAAACGGAAACGGGTTTCTACGACGACAAACGGCACAAGGTGAACACGACAAGCAGACAGAAGAGCAGATAAAGGATTCGCGAGGCTGTCAAACATATGGCCATCGTCGGAACGATGGCGCGGACGAGCAGTGAGGAATGACCCGGACCTCGGAACATCGGCCTCAACTTAGGTTGGGCGAGGGCAAAAGAGAAGATCGGCTAGCGACTCACTGTGGAAACGGCTACGCTCCTCTATGGGTTCGCCATAGAAGCTGATGATGAGGCTGGCAATGCGTTAAGGCGAGCTCCGGGTGTGCCCAGAATTCGGAATCACTGGCAGAGTTTTGAGAGCAAAATGATGAGAAAGAAATAAAAGTGAAAGCCAACAGAATAACATGGCAACAGCGAAACTATTCACAGGCGAAAGAGAATATTTCCTCGAGACAATCTTGTGAGCATGCAAGAGTTACGAGCTGTTGGCAACTTCATTCCTTTGGAAATAGCGATTACTTACACTCACAAAAGATAAACGTTTCCTTGCAAAATTTCATTGCCGTGCAGACTCTGAATGCAAGTATAGCAGAAAGCTCCAGTCATTGCAATATATCACAGTATTCGCAAGGTAGTATCAGTTTAACGACACTGTGAGATGACAAAGATCATTAGCGTCGCTCTCCTCCTGCATCGAGTCTTGGGAATAGCACTTACAGAGTGCAAGCAGTGAGGAGTATTCGTTTCCGCTGGGCTCCGTATTTATACACCATAGATTCTTTATAACGCACTCTGCGCCTTACCGTGGACGAAAACCGATTGATATTCTGTACCTAATTACATTTGATATAGGCACCCAGCCAGCACTCCAGGCAGCCACACCGGATGTTCCATCACTTAATGTCAAGTGCCATATTTTCTAACAATTGTATATTGTTGCGGTATATCAACTTGATGTCAGTAAAACACACATATAATTGCGATGATAAAGAGGGGGAACGGACACTTGCCTCCCTGAATGTATGTATGTATGAATGAATGCACGCATATATGTATGTAGTTATGTATGTATGTATGTATGTATGTATGCATATACGCTTTGGGCAAACTGTTGGTCTAACTGTGGGGTGGGGGCAATTGTCTTAGTTGGGAGGGGCAATTGTCCGGGGAGGCAATTGACCGGGGGGGGGGTCAATTTTCCGGATGGGGCAATTGTACGGGGAGGGGGAAATTGTCCGTTCTCCCTAGTTAGATGGTCACCTTGAACGCCCGCTAGAAGAAATTTAGTAAATATGGCACGACGAGATCAAACGCGTCAAACGTCGCGTACAACAAATAGGCCCAATTATAAGAAATCCATCTCTTTCTTACCAGATACATTCTGACGGTTATCCAAGAGTCCACTGAATCAGCATATCTCCACAATCATTCCACAATCATCCCCCGGAACGCCTCACTCTCAACATGTACGGCAGAAACGGTCCTACGCCACAAACTGGAACCTACAGTCGTAACCGCTATGGAGATAAAACAAATGCGGAACAAGATAATTACTCTGCGACACACCCCAAGGCAGCGATTAAGCGGCCCCAAGGCAGCGCTTAAAGCTGTGAGGCAGCAGTGGCAGCGCTGGGTAAGAGTTGGTGAAACAAGCCAGGGCATCTACAAACCAAAGTCTACAGAAACAGAAGCAAACGAAAACAGACACACCCAGCCGTACAGACAGACACATTCACGCAAGCATAATGCAGACATGAAAAGACATGCAGGGAATCACACGGGCACGTATAGGCCTATGAACACAGATGGACATTATTAGAAACACGTACACACATCCACACAAACAAACAGGCATACAAACAAACAGAAAATACTATAGGACACACACATATATACGAAAAGACATGCATATGTACACATATTAGTTAATTACAAGTGCGCCATTACACTACATTACATATCCACCCACGTAAAGGCACACAGATCGATCCGATCACCCATATGCACACAAATACACGTGTTAACCCAAGGACAGACACACACACACACACACACACACACACACACACACACACACACACATTACTCAAGCATAGATAGGCATACATGCAAACATCAACACAAGTAAACACGGATCAATTCCGACCAACAAGACGCCGCATTATGTTTCCCACACTATTAATTAACAATACGGATCATACGGGTCACTGACGGAGAGCATTAATTAAATCTTCAAGGGGCAAATGATGGAGAGATGGCGGTAGCCTGTTTGTAGGGGTCCTTGGAAACAGAGTCCTTCCAGTCAAAATATCGTAGACCCCATATTATACATCTATGGTCTAATAGTGTAGGACTTCGTAATCGTAATCTCAGCATTTCTACAGCGCCCACAAAAGCCAAGTCGCGGGAACCTGCTTATTCACAGGCGCTTAATCAAAACAGAATCGATAGATAGATGGTCAAAGTCTAGAGAGTCATGCAGGCAGAATTGGCTGAATTGTCATTGGCTGCACGTGTTAATCACCCCTTCGGCGGATCGCATAGGAAAGATGGATCCAGAGTTTAACGACAGCTTTTGACAACAATGGCCGTTGCCGTCGACAGAAGCTTGCTTGGCATCTTACAGGTTCTTACGCATAGGGTGCGATGTGTAAAACTCATTCAATGTTGCTCATTATAGAAATTGGACAAATTTGACATAGCCAATGGCGGATCGCGTGCGTCGTGCGAAATGTTTAGTGTCGCCCCTAGCGAATGACGCAATGAGCAAAAAACAATGTGACTCACTATGACAAACCGATGCACAGACATTTCTCTTCCATTATGATATTATTAAGGAACTAATTGAGGGTCCAGTCCATAACCCTCACCCCATTACATAAAAATACATCGCACCATGAAGCAAATTATAACCAGAGTCTAGTGTACAAGAATGCCAAACCTAATAAGCAATAAGCTGCTATCATCATCATCATCATCATCATCATCATCATCATCATCATCGTCGTCGTCGTCGTCGCCATCATCGTCGTCGTCATCATCACCACCACCACCACCACCATCATCATCCATGGGTTGAAAACCGATAGATGTCCACTGCACATTTCACCATCAATTGTTCTCCATGCTCCTCTGTCCTGGGTTAGCTGTAATAAGTTGGGTATGTATCGGTCCCACGCGTCTTCAATGTCATCCAACCATTCTCTGCAAGGTCTCTTCCTTCTTCCCATTCCCTGCATAATTCCTGTCATTACACTTCTTATTCTTATTTCTTACCCTCTTTTATTTAACTTGTCTTGCATAAAGTTTGTCATGGACGGATTGTTGGATTCTTTCAACTCTTTTTCAGGTATCTTCCCGTCAACCTACAGAGCTGAAATTCTGCACAAATTTTAGGCTGGCATGACAATGCAATGTATCAAATTTTTATGGACATAACTTAAAAATTGACCAAAAAATGACAAAAATCAAAAAATTAAATATCATTTAACCACTTCCACAAGTTTACATCATCAATGATCTCTTAAGGAAATGGATCGATTGTGACATCTGCTTTATTACCAAGTCAATAAAAGAGGGTCCCGAAAAACCCATGTTTTACTTTCACCATATATCTGTGTCATATATATATATATATATATCTGTCATATATGTGTGTCATATATATGTATATTCATAGGAAAACAGTGATCATAAAAATAAAGAAGTAAGCTAAACTTACCCCACCAGACTTTCTAGGACTTGAAGTTGAACTACTACTTCTCGAACGACTTAGGATCTCTCGAACAAACTTCTCCGCTGCCGAAAATGACGAGAAGTCTCCTTCCGTGTCGGTCGATAGAAAAGAAAGATTCGCAAGTCCATCAACATCCGAAACAGTCTCGTTCAAGTCGAGCGGTTCGACTTGCTTTGTTTCAGCGGCCGTCAGATCATTTTTTCTGTCGGTTAAACTGACATCTTCGGTGTTATTGATGACCGAGTTGAGTGCAAGGTGTGTATTGGAAGGCTTAGGGTTGATGCTCTGATCGGAAAAGCTGTCTTTGTCAAGAGTGAGATGAGTTGTGGAAGTCGTGAAGTTATGTGTTGAATGGTTTTCTGTTGATTGGAGGTCTGTAGGACTACTAAGAGAAATGGACTCATCTGTACAACCATCATCTGCTGCTCTGTCATCCATATCATCTGTTGCTTTGTCATCTGTATCATCTTTTACTCTGTTACTTGTATCACCCGCTACCCTGTCATTCAAGTAATTTGTCACTCTGTCACTGGTATCATCTGCTGCTCTGTCATTCGTATCATCCATCAATCTGTCACTGGTATCATCCATCAATCGGTAACTGGTATCATCTATCACTCTGTCATTGGTATCATCTGTCACTCTGTCATTTGTACAATCATGTGGATCGCCTTCCTCAATTACTGATGTTGCTACACTTATATTAGTTCGATGATCAGATTCTGCAACGTTCAGAGAAACTGAATCCAAAATATCGACTTCACTGAAACACTGCACAGAGAGTTTCATTTCGTTATCTGACCCGCAATTTGTTTTCTCGACAGAATTCTCTAAATTTACAATTCCATCATTCTCTAAATCAACATCCCCACTGCATGATTCGTTGCTGATTCTCTGACCCGAAGAACACAAAACCGAAATGCCATTGTTGTGAATGCCTTCCATGGCAAAAGTGGAGAAAAATTGGTCGTGCGATTTTGTGCTTTCCATCAGATCATCTTCCCTTCCAGTTGTGACCGGGCTCTTACAAGAAAAGTCACCATCCACAACCCTTGTTTCATCTATTTCATCTGTGCCATCGACCGCATCTATGTCATCTGGCTCATCTATGCCATGTTCTTCATCTGTGTCATCTACTTTGCCATCTACCTCATTCATCTCATCTACTTCATCTTTGTCATCTACTCCATCTGTCATATCTACTTCATCCTTCTCATCTACCTCATCTGCGCCATCAGCTACATCTGATGCAACAGAATCTAAACCCGCGGTGCTAGGCTTTTCGACCGTCAACTTAGAGGAAACGTACATCCGCCCAGACATCTCCTCGAGCGCTCGCATGAAGCTCGTCTGTTCCGCCGGATGCTTGTTTGCAGAAGTGGCCAGGACCTCGTCGACCTGAGTAACCACATCGAGGCTTCCCTTGAAGGGGTCGAAATGCTCCAGGTACTCGACCTCGAAGCCCTCATCCACCAGAGAGAGTGCGGCTTCGGACATCGTGCGACGCAATGACCTGCGCCAACCGGGTGTCACGTGATCCTCAACCGGGTTTGATGCCTCTAAAAACATGCAGCCGACCTCCACAGAGTTTGAACGGACCATCGGGTATGCAGATGGCGAAAATTGCGAATTTCTCTTCCTGTTGCTGTCTCTTGGTTTCGCAACGAAATCTTCAACACTTGCGTCGTCACCTGGAGGGAGATTGGTGATAGATTCGATGGTTTCATCGAAGCAGTTTGTGTTCTCGTCGCAAAGGTCCAAAGCACGGCTGATCAATTCACTTGTCAGGCGTTCCACAAGGAAAATGTCTTCGTCAGATAAATGTTCGGTTTTCTGTTCATGAATTTCCATTTCGCGAAATGGTCAAACGTAAGTCATAATGATCCTTTGCGTAACCTGGAACGTCATCAAAAAAATCCTAGGATAAGTGTACAAAGGAGAAGGAATGTTGGCAAAAATTAGCTTCATTTGCATCAAGCAGATCAACATTAGTACAAGGTACTATTGAGTGATTCCACGAATGCGTTCCATATATAAAAATAAATCGGTACTTCAATTTCAAGTTCAATGACCGTGACATTAATGCTAAAAATAGTAACCTGTTGTGCTCCACTTGTTACATATGCAGCTCCTTCTCCTATTCCTATAAGATCACGATGTTGCTCATTCTTACAATCGCAAGACTTACTTAGACAGGCTCAACGAATTGCATAAACAAGTCTAAAAAAACATTACCAACTACAATAATTATAGCTAAACAACCAGGTATTGGTTGCCGCTAAGCAAAAAGGCGCTTAGCGTGGAAGTCTCCAGCGGTCATGGCATAAATCGCTAAAAGATACTTGACGTGCATTGGCTGTGTTAAAATTCGAAAATCTCGCTTCAACTTGATTCTTACACACTTTGTAAAACAAAACCACTTGACAAGCAACTCGTCCTTGCTCTTCGAACTATTAACTAGGTCACGAGTAAATACTAGGTCAAGCAGAAACGCGAGGTAAGAACATACGTAACGTAACATAAAAATTCCGGAAAACCCTTTCTATTTGTAAAGACCTAATTTTTGCAACTTCATTAGTTAATTTCGTTTACACAAGTAAACTATTCCGGGAAACGACAATGTAGCGTGCGCGCATCTGCGCGACATATGTTGTGAAGACGTGCGGAAGTGATTGCCTATTATGTAACATCTAGCTGTTGAATAGAATATTCAAAAGACAGGCCATGCAGGTTTCCGAAGCATGCTCAATTTTCGTTTCTGGAATCATAATCTGATCAAAGGTTAATTAGTCTGAGGATGTGCAAACAAATAGGTAATAACAACAAACAATGCATATATAGGCTTACACTCTGATAATAATGATTCTTCAAAATATCATGGCGTTTCAGTGTGTGAATGTCCTTCATGGGGCACATGAGCTTAGGGCCTTAGGCGGTAGGCCCTACCATAGACTATCTGATGGTAATATCGAAAACTCTGCAGAAAACAGAATTACAGAAAGCAATGTCACACTCACAGAGATTAACTACTTAGTTAGCCTGTACGTTTCTATATGCGGATGATACAAAACTATTCAACTCGTCAAATACGGACAATTAGTCAATATCAATGAGACTGTAAAAAGTTTGAAATAATTCAAATGCTGACATCTAATTTAAATATTTTGCAAAATTTTATTTTGAAAATCCCATAAGGTCATAACGGATAGTTAGAATTGTCAGATTCACTTTTACAAGTTGCTGCGTCTTTGTAAGTGCTATTAGAGCGCTATAAAACCAGATAGCCCGCTTTATGTGCGCTGACTCAATTTTCGTTTCTGGAATCGTATATTATCGCTCAGCACAGCCTAAACATGGTCGGAAAGAACAATTATTTCGCATTTAGCTAACATATATGTTCAATGGATATAGCACAGAAATTATGATTTTGCGCATGAAGAATTAACATAATGTTTGAATATCAAATGTTGCAGAATACTATATTTATATCGTGATATCGTGTATTATCGCTCACCTTAGCCTAAACATGGCCAGAAACATTATTTTTTATTTAGTATTTGACTGATATAGTTACTCAACACACAATAGAGCTGTATCACTGCAATTGTGGTTCTGTGCATGGAGAATTAGTATGATAAATTGTTACATTTTATATATATATACAATGTGGCTACTGCCATCCAGCAATTTGGCTGTGATTCAGAAGACGCGAGTTAACATTGACACAGTTATCCGAATGGAAATAACCAATATGAATTTTCCTGCAGCTGAAACTTTAGTGAAGCCTAAGTTTCTTGTTTAATCTTTATTACTGATGTGATTGTTGTGCAGCTGTTCTATTCCTTCTTCAAGTCTCTGGTTGGAAAAGATGTTGTCGTGGAATTGAAAAATGATCTAAGGTCGGTGTTATGTATGTATTTATATATGTATGTTTCTGGATATTTATATAGCGCCTTATGAGAACCTCTCAAAGGCGCTAAATGTAGCTACCCGACAGATCTACGCAGGTAGCCACGCTCAGTGTTTACATGCAGAGCGCCACATCTCCTTTTTATCTTCATCATTGTCACTTCTTGATAGATGCATTAGATGCTTCATTTCAGCTGCAGAAGATTTATCCTAAATATTTATGTATAACGCAGAAAAATTATTACCAATTAATAATATATTAGCAATGATTATTTTAATAAATAGTTTTAACGTGATGATGGTGGAATAATGATGATGGATGGGAACACTGAGCAACCTGAAAATGATTTCAATGTGGTGATATCAATTTTTGTTTCTGCTTCAATGACCATCTGTTATTTCTATTTCTTTGTTTAGCATTTGTGGCACACTGCATTCAGTCGATCAGTTTTTGAATATAAAACTCACTGATATAAGTGTCACGGATGCAGAAAAATATCCACACATGGTAAGCATAAAATATATTCCTGTGACTGGTTAAAATTATTATCCAACTTAAATATAGAAGCAGACTTCGCAAAAGAACACGATGTCTGTTCTTGTAGTGAAAGAACTCTTATATTTATCAGAATCTAGATATCCACTTCATAAATGGTGTTATTAGTTCTAGTAGTCCAGTGACTACCTTAGCATTTGTGCTTTGCTTCAAATGATGAATTGAAGCCCATGTCATCATGTGTTTCTTTGTATATCAACCCATAGTCCATCTGAAAAGCGTTACATATATCATATGTGATATGTTGATGTCATGTGGCTAGTATCTGATATGATGATGTGTATCACTTACAGAGTGTGTTGGGTTGCATTCATTTTAAAACCCGTCTTTATGTGTAATATGCAGGTCGCCGGGTTCACATTTGTCACATTTGCATGTGTAAATATATACGATACAAATATGTACATACATGGGCAATCTTCCTTTACTTATTTTATGGCAAGCACAATTGCTGAATTATTATGTCATGTATGTACCACAACATGTATGTCACGGTTACGGATGTAGCTAGTACACTGATGTAAAATATTGATAGTGATGACATTTAACATCATTTAGGCTAGCGCAAAGAGCGTATCTGAGTAGATATCTTTAATGGGCGCTATAGTAATGTCCGATGCATTACATGCATATAAACTGGTACCCTTGTTTCTGTCTTTTAGCAATCGGTCAAGAACTGTTTCATCCGTGGATCGGTCGTGCGTTACGTTCAGCTGCCGGCCGACGAGTGCGATACGCAGCTGCTCCAGGATGCAGCACGGAAAGAAGCGGCTCAGAACAAGCAAAGATAGGCAAAGTAACAGACTGACTGAACAGCTACAGTGGCTTAGGTTGTGAACAGCAAAAGTGGATGGAAAGGATGGAAAACAATTCCATACGATTTATTTCTTAAATGGTGTTTAGATAGAATCATTTTTACGTTTAAGTTTAACCCACATGTTGATGTCGTCAAGACTGGAATTGGGCTTCTTAGGTTTTCTACGAGAGGTTATTGATTGTGAGAAACGGATTTGGGAGGGTAGTAACAAGGCTTGTCTGCTCCAGTTTTCCTCAATTTCGTTTATGTAGTTCTTATGTTTTGATGAGGAAAATGTATTAGGAGAAGTAAACAGTTTACTAGGATCTGTGACTTCCAGAATAGCATTAAAGTATCTCGGTAATTGTTTTTGTGTGATTCATCTTTCGGGAGCCCATTAAGTGTACATTAGATGCCAGTCTATAAAGGAAGAGAATTTTCCGGGTTGCACAGTGGGCGGTTCTGTGTAGCGCTCGAATTAAGCCCCTTTTCATACACACCTAACTTAATTCGTACTGGCTAAATGCATGGCTCATACTAGTATTGAAAAACTGACTTATGTGTATATCAACTGTTCCAATGGATTAAGAGTTCTGATTACAGTAGTACATAAAGCGACAATTAAGTGATATCTTGTGCAGCACGATAACGACACCATAGAAGTCGTTAGATTCAAAGACTCATTAACACCTCACTCCCACAATATAAATTAGGAGCAACCTCGACACTGTTTAACACTAGAAGCAATTGTAACACTCAAGTCTCATTGCTCAAGTCTAACAACAGGTTGTTTATCAACAACAGTTGTATGTTGGAGAGGCTACAGCGGCTAGCTGAGAGGAAATGAGCTATATAATACTGGCAAACTAATCAGGAAACATTCATACTGTAAAAAAGTGTGCACAGCATCAGTAATTGATGATTGAATGAAGATATTCTATGTAGACCTCATCACATATTATGCTAAGATACACAAGTTGACTGCATGGAACATGCTATAACAAGTCTTGAGATATTTCAGTTGAAAGCTCTTAGTGGAAGCACAAGAAACACAAAGGCCAACAAGACAGTTGGACAACACTTCATCAAGACAGACACAAACACACAGAAACACATTAAAAATAGTTTATTCTTTGGCTTCTGCTCAAAATTTCTGACATGAGACCGTTGAAAGCATGCGAGCAACATCTTTTAGAAGAAAAGTTCAGCTACCTGTATTTTTACAAGCATGAAAAAAGAAGACCTGAATGAGAAAGTACAGTGTATAGAGGACAAGAGTATTACGTCCATGTGATTAACAACTGGACATAAAATACGTTTGTTCTCAATACAATCATGTACTGAATGAACTTGAAATTGACAGCACATAAATGATACATCTGTACATGACCAAAACAAATGCACAATACATGTACAAACTCCAGAATGTTTAATGCAAATACCTATTGTACACTGACCAGTACATTGTACATGTACATGGATAGATGTACACAGGCATTCCACTCATTTAAGGTAACTTGCAAAATATAAATCAATTGAGGCAGTGTTTCCCAAACCGGGTCATGACACAATAGGAGGTTGAAGGGTCAGTTTAATTAGGTCATCTATTGATACCTGACATCACCCTAATTCAGAATGTCTAGTATTGTGCAGAGGTTAATTGGGGCAGAAACGGTTTGGGAATTAATGTGTTAGGCTCTAATAATAAAACGATCACAGGATGAGACAATCGCGTCCTCGGTCAAGAATCATAACGACAACACAATCGAATCTAACTGGAAAATGCAATAAACCTTCTAATTACCCCTCAATAATGAGACAAGGCTTGAAATGTAACAGAGCACATGAAATGTAATGTAAAATAATGTTTAGCAGAAACAGACCTCCAAACATTCACTTCGAAACAATGTACTGAAGCCCCAACACGCTTTCAAGAAGGCGATATAACTGCATCACATATCTGACTCAAAACTTCCTTTTTTGCAATAGACAAAACGAAGACAAAAACAAAAGCTATAGACACCATGACAAAATAGACTAAAACAAAAACTAACATGATATCATGAACGAATAACAGTCAATATACCTGAAATTTACTTACATAAGCTATCAGGAAAAGAAGCCTTGAGATTAAGGACGGGAATTCAGTCGTTCTTGTGTAGGTGCATTCATACCATTCTACATTTACATGGAGCTTCGGCATATGTTCCAGTACATGGTTACAAAATCTAAGCTGCTGCAAAACAAATAACAAGCTGCCCTAATTAATCATCAGCTCCAACTTTTCGTATTTTTACCAGCCTAACGGTTGACAGTTGTGGAAATCCAATACCTAATGACAAGGCAGCACATAATGGCACTGTTAGTAGTTGTTCCAAGCCTTGTGCAGTGAGTCATGAAATTCATTCATTCTGGGCATTTATATAGCGCCCTTTCAGGAACCTACTCAGGAGCGCATATATGCTTGAATCTGTTGCCTCTGCATTGCAAGCAAGATATCAATCACATAAACGTATGCATCTGGACTTATACAAAGCACATTTTAAACAGAACTTCTCAAAATGTGCTAAGAACACGGCAGGCTATACAGAGGATGATGATGATAAGTGTCAGTTTTAGACAACACACTACAAGTCTATTCTCCAAATCAAAGACAGGTCAGTATTCGATTCTAAACGGCAGAGCTAAAAAGTATGAGGTTACCAAAATAAGAAAACACGACAACCTACCATAACCAACCTAATGCCTAAACCAATGAGTGTATATGTCAAGTTAGAACAACAGACCTCAAAGCAACTTTCTGCATACTCTGGCATGGCTTGAGATACATTTCCATGCATGGTACGTCCATCTTTTATTCTTTTGATTATTAAATTCATGTTTCTCAAGCAGATCTTTAGCAGCAGTTTTTCATCGATGCAACAATATCCCTCAACCAATTACTTAATTAATCCTCAACTGTAGAGAAACAGTAAATTATAAAATTTTAACTCTTGGTTTGGCATTTCTGAAGCAGAATTAAGTTCAAAAGCTAACATTTCTCATAACTCATTTGCTTCATTTAAATACAGCAGAATTATATCATCTGATGTACGCAGCAATAGTTTGGAGTGAACATGCAGTGATGAGTTGCTTCAGGTCTCTAAACATAATATTCTTGGACAAAGTTACATGGAGAGTAACCATCACTTTATCCTTCATTCTACAGTTAACCTCTACCTAAAATAGGTCAAACTTTAAACACAACTAATATTGGCAAACACCTCAACACAAAAATTCAAAAAAAGTCTACACGCATTCATCCATAACACCATTTGACCAGAAAGAAATAAAATGTTGCTGTGTGTGTGCTCAATTTGCTATCTGTAGTTTGCCTTCCCACTGGAGTACTGGCAGGGTCAATGGAGAAGGCCGGTTGGAATGCAGCTGGGCGTCAGTCCTGCGCAACAAATCCCGTAGGATTCATGCTCTGCCAGCGCCAGAGATCCTCACCTGAAATCAAGACAACCAGAATATAGACCCCACACAGACAAGGAACAAGTTAAGACGATTGTAATGTTCTTGATAATATTATCTTTAGTAATCTTAAGCCTTATTAGATGCTGCTATCTTATGGCCATCATCAATCGATGTTGCTGATCAACTGAAGCACTTGCTCAAGGTCCCTGCATAGTGTCCACTTCAGTGGAGACCGGAACCTGTGACTGTTACAAGGTGAGAACTCCAACCAATGCCTACCATGTCCCATACAATATGTCTCACTATTGTAAAGTAAGGTAAGAATAGATTGTACTTAGGCCAGAAGAAACTGCAGTCACTTAAGAATAACCATGCAAAGTGGGTGTCAACTGTTACTGTCTTCAGTTTCTTAGCCTCGACATATGAGAGACGGTGGCCAATCCTCTCCCTCGCCTCCTCTATCTTCACAGAGCGCATGGTCAATGCAATTACAATAGCCGAGCTGGATGGCGTAAGCACACAAGATGGGCGAAAATCTCAAAACATATTTTTGGCCAGTCAGGTTTTGAAGCCCTGCTCTTTCGATTTACAGTTCAGAATGCCAACTACTAGACTAATGTGCATTCCAAGTACCATTGTAACGTCAAGTACTGGTGTCACAATTCAATGTGTCCCTTGCAGACATATGGCAAATTGCTAGCTGGACCTATGGACCCTTTAGGTTTTTTTCTGTATCCCTATTGTTCTCAACTCATGTAAATTGTGTAGTATTTAGAAGTATCTATGATTAACTGTTATTCTGTTGAGCTCAATAAAAACACATAGTTATGGTTATTATGGTTATAATTATATACTCACACATTTCATCTAACTTCTTCTCTGCCTTCCAGCCAAGTTCTTTTAATGCTAGGTCTGAATTTGCGTAGAGCGTTGCAATGTCTCCTAATCGTCGACCGACTATTTTGTAAGGCACCTGCAATTAGTCAACCATTCTTCCAATATCAACGCTGAGTTCTAGCATGACACATTGACCAATGCGGCATGTTAGGTTAACAGCTCTGGAGACAAAACACCACTTTGTGTTAAGCAGAATGGCACATAAGCGATATCACACAGCCTATGACACAATCAAAAACGTCTCCTTGGATAGGTTCCTTTGCCCGGACGAACACTTTCCTTTAACATAAATGCCATATCGATAGCAGTTTACAGTAAACAGTCTGGGTACCGATAGAAACTAGACATGACTGAACACATGCAACGAAAGCTAAAGTAACCAAACAGAAGAATAAATAAAAGAGTTCTATAACAAACAAAATATGTTCACTAAACAAGCACAATTACAAATAATATTATCAATGTTAAACAGTTGTCTGTAACTCACCTTTCGACCGGAGGCTTTTTCAAATGCCTTCACCATATCAAGAACAGAGTAGCCAGCACCAGTACCAAGATTGTACACCTGAGTCACCCAAGAGAACATTGTTAGACCACGGGCAATTTCACAAAATCCATATCAGTTAGTCCATTTGACTGCATTGCAATTGCAAATCTAACTTAGAAAATGTACATAATTAAAGCCTATAACCTTTTACCTCCATCTACTATGTGCATTCGAACAATGCTCTACATTTCATGCTAGGAATTTCATTATAATTTAATTTTTATTCAAAACAATATGTGCAAAAATACCCCTAACACTTGTCCATACATGAAAAGAACCACTTTTATCACAATTGCAACAATGAAGATGATGGCAAAGATAAAGAAGACAATGAAGATGATGGTAATGATAAAGAAGACATGAAGATAAAGAAGACAATGAAGATAATAGTCATGATAAAGAAGACAATGAAGATAACGGTAATGATAAAGCTCACAATGAAGATGACAATGAAGATGATGATCACAATGAAGATGAAAATGATAACAATGAAGACAATAATGATGACCAGGATGACAATAAAGATGATGACGATAACCAGGATGATAATGAAGATAATGGTGATAACGAGGATGTCTATGAAGATGATACCACTTACAACAGAAGATATCCTTGCATCATAACATACATCTGTCAGCAACACTTACACTCTGTGTTTGACAATGTTTCAGTTTGTCCAGATATCCATCGTATTGTCTACAAACTTCCATTTTCCCAAGCAGATGAGTCCAAAAAAGCAGCACACACTAGCAGAGCATTACCAAACGAATCCTGTGTTCCTTGAACTTACCTTGCAGCCGCAGTTTTCTTCAATCTTCTTTAGAGCAGCAACGTGACCAAGAGCGAGATCGACGACGTGAATGTAATCTCGAACTCCTGAATCGATCAACCAACAAAATGCATCATATCAACCACTGGTACATGAAACCCAAGCCACAATCACAATATCTCAAACTCTGCAGGTACTCAGGCAGTGCTAGTACAAAACCTGGATATAGGAGGCCTGCAGACGCAGAGACTTAGGGGAGGGGGGACAGAGGAGTCGTCCCGTCCAAATCTCAGTAGGAGGTCATGATGCTGCTTGTATCTCAAAATATTTGATACAATTTTCATAAATATTAAACATTTTTACAGTGTTTATCTTTTTTGCTGCATCCATGTTTGGGAATTAAATTTTTTTTCTCAAGCTGTCCCCAAACCAAAATTTTATCGACCTGACCACCAAGCCCAGGACAAGTCTCTGTCTGTGGAGGTCTGGACCCAATAATACTGTCATTATAAAGTGAATTTGCTGTTTTCAATACCACCAGTTAAAATCATAGAACGGTTTTAAACTTGGACCTGAGAACACAATAGAAACAATCGGAATCTGTCAAGTGATATATATGTATATACCTGTCCCATCATGCGTGTCATAGTCGTTGCCATAGATACTGAGCACGTCACGCCTTCCGATGGCCACCTGTGCGACATAAGGCATCAGATTGTTTGGGGGACCCTGTGGATCTTCTCCAATTAGACCCGACTTGTGTGACCCAACCGGGTTGAAGTACCGTAGAAGAACGACATTCCACTCCTAAGAACGGAAAACACATAGAAGATATCGACTGAAGGGATGTTCGTAAGAATGCAATCTTAATTGCAATTTATATAGCACCACTCAACAAGAATAATCAGATGTGCCTTCTATGCAAGCCTACAAAAACAATATTCCTTTATCAATTCAAACTTGCAAGATATACAGTAGATTACATGATATAATAGTTACAGTTGATTAACAGGAATCAAATTTAACTGTATGGCATAAAAATTTGATTTTTTTAAATTTTAGCAAGCATTTGCTAATAATGGCCATACATACAAGTATACATCCACCAAATGCGCCTACATATGTTAGACTATCTGTGTATGGCTGCATCGTATCTGCCTTTGCGACCAACGTATTGATTTTACAACATTGCCCTCTTACACAGAAGACCGACCAATAGACCGGAAAATACTGTATTCCGTTTTGTAGCACAAATATAGTCTCTCCTAATTCAAATGAAGCAGGGTTTCTAGATATGACACAGCATAATATAACATATTCTATCTGACAAACACTGTCCAATGTGAGAGCTTGAAAGAAGTGATATATCGTCACAGAGTAGAGGAAACTCAGAACTGGACGTCATCAATTTCCGTGCACATTTATCTCCTCATCCAACACATGCCAAGCGATGTAGCCAATCATACTGAGATATCTTCAGGTCCGGTGTGCATAGGCGGGAATCAGTAAACGCAGGCAACACAAACATAAGCAACTGAACAAGAACGAACATCGTGGAATCTTACCTTCTCTGCTGAGCATTGGTCTGTCAGGATCTGTTCGATGAAATACTTTGTCCTTCCATAAGCGTTGGTGCAGGCACCAACCGGATGCTTCTCATCCGCAGGCACATACTGTGGGTTACCATATACGGTTGCTGAGCTCGAAAAGACGATCCCATAAATGCCAAACTCTTTCATCACCTTCAAAATTCAATTATTCCTTTATTATTATTACACAGCAATTTTATATAGCTTCCCTTCCAGTTTTCCTACTCACGAGCTCTCCCAGCTCAACCTCAGTCGAACAGAGCAGTCCCAAGGGTAGCGAAAAACGAGGCAGAGTGACCAATAATTTTTGATAAAACGTGGTATGGAGCCCATTCCTACTTTTATGTAATGCAGATCTATATACAGAACTTTCTAGGTGTAATATAGTTTAACTTATGAGTGTAGTACTCTGGAAAATTGAAGAAAAAAAGGAAATATTTCTTAAACAATTTAGGGAAGAGCATACACTGCATACAGGTATATTTAACTATATATTAAAAGCAACAAAGAAATGCCTTATGAAGATTGAAGCTGCAAGAAAAGATTGGAAGCATATGAAATACATTAAGTCTATACATATTTGTTAAATCATTCAAGGATTAATGTAGATCTATGTACCTACATACATATGCATGCATCAGTAAGTGCTCAAGCACCCTTCAAGACTGTTAAGTAAAACTCACACAAGGTGTTCCTGATTTAACTATACAAGACAATAACCATACAGATCGTCTTCAATTACTTAAAAAAATACAGACACAGAAAGGAAGATCGCATTGAGGTCTGTCTGTACAGAATGAAACGCTTGAAAACTGAGATCAGCCCATGTCGTAGAGCAACTAGATCTGAATCCAGATTATGACACCATATACCTCGAGTGAACACTGAACACACATGCACACAAACACACATACATGTGTATTACCACGTGTATTATCAGAAGCAACATTGTCCAACTGATTTGAACAGAGGCCTATCACTGAAAAGTTTCACAGAGCTCTGTTTCTTGCAGATTGCATGATTCATATCCCAAAAAGAAAAATAATAATTAGATGAGATTGTTGTTAGTTGCTATGTATTTTAATCTATAATTCAATTTCTCAATAAAATCAGGAGGATAATCCTTGAGACTAACCTCTAAGAGAGTGATGGTTCCTTCGATGTTGTTCTTGTAGTATAGCAGTGGCTTCTGACATGACTCACCCACAGCCTTCAGACCCGCAAAGTGCATGACTGCACTGAACTTGTGCTGAAGACGTTTTAAAAAGCAGATGAATGAATAACTAAGCAAAGGCACAACAGTAATCAAAATTAGTAACCTCCATCACATCAGTGTCTCCTACACAAGGCATCGACCAATAGTTAAAATCAGTTCACTAGACATAGGTGGATCAGATTCTCAACTATAGATTGAAGCCATGTGCATTACAAACAACGACATTATAGCAGTAAGAAGATAAGAATTAAGCATCAGTCATTTTTCAGCCAGTACTATATCTTTCACATTGGCATTACATAAATTGCCTCACAACTGCAGTTGATTTCTACACAATGGAATAATATATCAATTAGTTTACGATTAAATTATGTCATTATTTAATACAACAAAGTAACTGACTGCTTAGTACTCATATTTAAAGGTGCATAGTTAAATTATGTAAGCTAATTTCTGTGTCTGAATGTGCTATCATCAGTTTCTTTGGCATCATCCAAGTGACCCTATTTAGTGGTATAATTGATACCTTCAGGGTTCTCCCCTTAGAAACCACAATGCTGTTATTGTCGAATCTTAGAGCTGTACCGATATCACTTTTTGCCCATTATGCCGATACCGATTATTCATTTGCCGATAATCGATTATTTTGCCCATTATTCCATTGCCTATTGTTGTGAAACACGCAAAACACTTGCTCTGTAGGAGACGTATACATGTAGTTTGGGACTAATCCTAGGCCGGCCGATTAATCGGTACAGCTCTATGAAATCTGTTATACATTTTCCTACAGGAAAATAAACAATTACCTTTTTGAAGACATCTTGAAGACTAGGTTTATCGAGCAGGTCCACTTTATAAAAGACGACTTTCTTCCGTGTTATTTCTTCCACACGGCGGATACTTTCTACTAAACAAAACTTAAGTTTCAAAATCTTTGCAAAATGCCATTATGGTTTTCCACATGCATAAAAACTAATAATAAAAGTTTTACATCCTTGAAACCCCCATAATCTGTGTTTAAAGTTTAACTCACTTGTTTAAAATGTGATTTTAACTAGTTTTCTACTCAGATTTATTCATGCCATTGTAGAATGGTTCTTATACATAATGACAATACACACAGATGTTTCAGGACTATTTATTTATTCAAGCTGCTGTTTCACAGACTACCTTCACAACCTCTGCCATTGTTTGCACACTGACAGTGCCAGTCCCAAGCCTGAATGAAGGAGGAGGGTGCTGCTTCTAATGATCCTTGTTATCACACAGTGTCATTAAACTGCAATTACTACTACTAATACCTTCACAGTGTAATTGCTTATATGTAGAAGTAGCATTGATTCAAATCAACATATTAAATTTCAAATTCGCAAAGTCTCAAAAAAGCACGCAGATAAGACTACTGCCTAGCGAAATCAAGTCTGTCAAAACTATTTTTTGACAAAGAAGTCACATAGTCTCACTTCTTCAAAGAATAATTATAATTAAATCATTCATCTCTAGGTAAAACATATTCAAGACAGTATAACAATTGAACTAATTTACAGCATATATCATTTGATACAAAACATAAGAGAATTATTCAGCCTTCAGTGAAACATACCCTCACTTGAATTGCATAGGTTATCTATGACTACAGCTGAATAGCCGGCTTCTAGGACTTCAACGGTGGTGTGACTGCCAATATATCCGGCCCCACCCGTGATCAGAATACACTTG
This sequence comes from Bimastos eiseni, assembly GCA_959347315.1. Classification (NCBI taxonomy): domain Eukaryota; kingdom Metazoa; phylum Annelida; class Clitellata; order Crassiclitellata; family Lumbricidae; genus Bimastos; species Bimastos eiseni. Next base: position 4,234,168 of record OY365819.1, on the reverse strand, counting down.
CTGCATTGTGCAGACATCTGAAAATTAGACAGCCACAAACTTAGATCGTAGAACATAAAATAACAGCGGAATGAAACTCTAAATAATTTAATGATGGCTAAAATGTTTTTGTAGAGCGCGGACAAATATTTCAACATGGAACTGAAACATTTAGAAATGTCACCTTAACTGCATTCTAGTAGTATTTTAGACATCGCTGAACATCACCACATTCTATTTTCAGATAAAAGAATGGACATGCTAAAAATGTAATACTTAATAACCTAATTACAGTATACTATCTAAACTGTTATGACACCTCCAACTATGGCCCAATCAATCATTGATGTCAAAAACGCACACATACAACACCAGTCAGTGGCCAGAATGCTGAGATAATATCAAAACATCTTGATAAAAAAATGGACAAACCTCTTAGAAGTGGTTATTTTTACTCTACCAGGTACATTACGACTCAAGTAATGGGGACATCAATGTTCACAAACCTTCAATTTGAGCTGGCTCATGTCAAGAACTAACAAGAAAAACACTAAATGCAATGTTTGAGCTCTCGCTCTCTCACTCGTCCAGTAACACATCAAACTCATCTACAAATGCACCTCATCCTCTCCTCACCTTCTCTCCTCTCGTCTCCTTCTCTCTCTCTCTCGCTCTCTCCTCTCTCTCTCTCTCTCACTCTCTTCTCTATCTCATCTCTCTCTCACCTCTTCTCGCTTCTCCTCTCTCTCGTCTCTCTTCTCTCTCTCTCTCTCTCTCTCTATCTCTCCTCTCTCTCTCTCTCTCTCTCTCTCTCTCTCTCTCTCTCTCTTCTCTCTCTTCTCTCTCTCTCTCTCTCTCTCTCTCTCTCTCTCTCTCTCTCTCTCTTCTCTCTCTCTCTCTCTCTCCTCTCTCTCTCTCTTCTCTCTCTCTCTCTCTCTCTCTCTCTCTCTCTCTCTCTCTCTCTCTCTCTCTCTCTCTCTCTCTCACATTACATTTATCGAGTTCGGCTCGACAAACGAAACAGTCTTACCTTCACTAGTTTGGACACTAATAACTTTCTAACTTTCTTAATTAACTTTCTTAATCAATCGAATACTAGATGTTTGCCAATTACTATCTGACGACCAAACGGAATGGACTGATCATATGATTTCCCTTACAAACATTCGGACCCACCGTTCACCCCGCCCGTGGGAGGTCGTTCGCCAACCGGCCGACGTGGCACGGGTGGAGGTAGCCGCCTACGGCAAGAGACTACAGCTTAGTATCACGTAGAGCGCGTGGAAGGGGTATATACCATAAATGTTTTCTCGGTTGTCAGTCGATCACGATTAATCAGCAAACGAGCGTTAACAGTGTTTCGATGAATTAGTGATCGCAACCGGCAAAACACAGAGCCAAGCCTGTTCATGCGACGGCGGCATGACAGGCCAAAGATTAGTGTTATCCAGAAAATAAGTAAGTTCGCCGGTGAATGTAGATAAATATTTTTAGTAAACACAAGTCAAAAATATACTGGTGCAGAGGCGCCACCAATATTTTGTGGTAGGCTGAACGGCAACAGAATGTTTTGCCGTACCACTTTTTGTCTGCAAAAAGCTAGCAAAACTTATCTATTTTCATTGAATCGTGACTAAGAATGTAACAAAACGCGTTTCTCGTGTAAAGCTCTTTACTGAAGCGCGCTAAAAACTACTTAAACGTACATTTTAGATTATCAGAAATAGTACGAAGCCCTGTTTATAACTTATTATTCTGAAAAAAGGCAAGAGCTGCTGGGAACTCCATTTTCCGTATGTCCCAAACTTACTCCTTTGCCGCAAAACTTTCTAAATCGTGTCAACATCACTGGTGTGCTAAGCAGTGGTCAATTTCTGCGTGAACGAACCGGAGCGCCGTTCCGGCACCTCCTGCAGAGCGCCGTTTCGGCATTTCAGAAAGTAAATTAGGCGGAACGCCGTTCCAGGCAGCTCCACCACGTTTTTAGACATTTTACTCTTTCCTCCGAAGTTTTGACGGCAGTTATGGCATTTGCACATACGAAGGATAACCATGTTAAAGTAAGATTTATTCAGTGTATTCCCACGCGGCGTAGTATTTTGCGCCCGAGTATAAACTACAGAATTGGTGCCCCTTGAGGGCCGTCCAAAAATGACGGGGAGGGTCGACGAAATGTGACGTCACATCATTAAATAAAACATTAAAATTGGCAATTATATTCAAAACTTTTACTCAAGTAAGCAAGTTCCGCTTAATTAAAAGTAGGCCTACAATTTACTTTTTAAATAATTCTGGAGACACTTGAAACTGAAAGAGTTTACGCTGGCTTTAGCAGACTTCTAAACTGAATCACTGGAATTTGCCAACCTTTGAAGATTCCCTTACTCAGGTCCACTTGATCGTTCGCCTTTCAATACGCGACCAAAACGACTCTGCTTCTGCCTCGGCCTGTAGAAACCAGGGCTGCAAACATGTTGGTTTTTTGGTTATTTGGTTTTTTACAAAAGTACCTAAAAATGGCAATTTTTTGTTTACAAAAATTAATTTGATTAAATTTACTAATATTAATATTATATTACTAATTGTGTGTTATTCAGTCCGGAATCAAGCTAAATTAATCATAAAAACGAGTTGGAGCTCTTTTTCATGCTGTGTTTGATGCTTTTTTATAACAAAGCTGTTGTGCTAAAATCCAAAGGAAAACTAAAAACCAAAAAGTCAAATAAAACCAAAAAAACTGTTGATTTTTAAAAATCTTGGGTTTTGCACCTCTGGTAGAAACCGTCTCTATCACCTTCATCGAGCTAGCCATTAGGCCTACAGTTTAGAAACCCCTCTGCAATCAAGTGGCCTTCTTGCTTAAGCTGTGCAGTCAAAATTTTTTGTTAGCTATTAGAGTGTAGACAACCTCTGATTCGATGAGTAAGCGGGTGCCCTGCACTTGGCGTTCAAGTGACACTTTAGAAGTTACGAATGCATTTGACCTTACATAATCATCGTTATGGTAAAGATCCCCGTCGTTGTTGGAACCATGGCAGCCATATTTATTCAGCCAGTTCTGGAAACTTGATGGATTTGGGATACAGTTGGCATGGCCAAATTCTTCAGCAGTCATGAAAAATATTTGTTCTTCTTTGCATTAAAACCTTCAATTCAGATCAGTGTGTGCAATTCGGGCATTTGGTAAAGCAGCCGGTTGGGTTGGATTTCCCGCTACATCCAGCCTACACTTCTCACACATTAAATTCTATTTTTAGCAAGAACATAACCCATTTTCACAGTATTTTTTAAAAGAGTTACTAGAGTCAACAACGTCTGTTAGAGCTATTTCTCATGAAAAAACTTCTTTTCAAGATCTTTTTGAGCAAGAAAAAAAAATAGTCAACATTTTTACAGTTTTTTCAAAAATAGATTTTACAACGTAAGTGATTGGCGTCATCACTAATCAGATAAGTTCGGAGATCCAAAACAGACATGTATGCTCGCGGCTGCATGAATAGACAACCAGAAAACGCATTGAAGTGCCAACAAACACGTTTTCCATACCATTTAGGTCCTCATGTCATCGCGAACTCGCAGTTTCGTTGTTTGAGAGGCTCTGGATCACCACAAGTGCAACTGAAAGAACAAGAACAAGGTGTAAGTTAGGATTGGGGTCAAAGGGTACATAAAAGGCGGGCAACATTACCCGATGTGTTCTGTGACCAGTCCCGCTTACCTTTGATTCCGGGACTTTGAAGAGTCCAGAGATTTTCGTTTAGGCCTAAGGGGTTCGCACAGCGTAGTCGCAGTGTGCGGAGGACATGTAAGTGGGCTCATGGAGTGATCTCCAGTCATGACATTTTAAACAATCACTCAATCAACGCTCGTGTCCTATTGATACTATTTTCTCGTTCTAACTTATTCACAGCATGACATTCAAGGTTTAAATAACAATGCGCGAAAAGATGCAGGCATATAAAAAAAACTAAGGAATAAAGACGGTAATACATGGTCGCATAAATGGTCCGACTTTGAAGGTAAATAACTCCGCCAATGTTTGGAAGTTATTTATTATTAATGCAACGGTATTTCACTTTAGTATTAAGATTCAAAAACATTAGTTATTGCATCTTTAACCTTCATGGCACAAATCGTAGCATAACAAAAGTCATCCTTCTGTTTAGTGAATAGTTAATGAAAAAGTCATGACAATGTTAACAGTACATCCAAAAAATGAAACCCTATAGTCAGTCATGTTGTACTACACAATACTAATAATTAACTTTGAGATAGTTGGTTTAACCAGGATCAGAACCAGTTTTGACTGCAAATTAACTCAGAAGTCTCAGACACACTAGTAATGTTATACACCTATTTGCGTGATTTACGACTTGAAGCTCCTGTTTCATCAACTCTTCGTATTATATGATTTAAGGTAGTTTTATTCCAGCCTCTGTTAGGAAACTCTGTAATCATTTTAAATAAATTAAATCGCTAATCGGTACGCAAAATTCTGATAAAAGCTATCGTCTGTCAACGGCGCCATTTTCCGTCCCTAGCAAAAAAATAGAGCAGCTAGAGCTGTTCCAAACATTTCTTAAGCTTAGAAACTAGTACAAGTTCGACTTTCTCTATGCTAATACTAGAGTGAAATATCTTTGATTTGATGTATTAAGTATAAATAACTTCAAAATATTGGGGGAGTTATTTGCGTGCAAAGTTGGACCATTTATGCTGGCCCACCCTGTTTAAATTATACTACTATCTAGCGACAATTACTTAACATTGTTCAGATATTAATCTGCAGAATACAAAGACGTAGATGACGATCACGATATTCAGCGACTCAAGACTTCTTCTTTCAATATATCATGAAGATCTGCTTTCTCACATATTGTTAAAAAAGAGACACTAAATAAATATCAATAGTATACCGTAGCCCTATACAGAGGCTTGAGATAGACGGTGCATACACACCTAAAACAAAGTGCATTCTGAATCCAGCAGATCATCGTAGCTAGTCATCCATTGCCTCCCTAGAGCGGTTTCTGTAGGGAAAATGTGGTTTAGCGTTGGTGGCCACTGTGCGAGCTCCATCAGGACCGATGATCCGCCACTCATCACGGTAGCTTCCATGGAGTGCACAAGAGAGCTTATACATCACCCGCTGTGTTCCGTGCGCGGCACCAGAACGCCATGCCAGTGATGTCGAGATTATAATGGATCCGCATGATAGACTACAATAAAAATAAAAAACATCGCCCTCCTCCTTTATCCAGGCTTGGAACTGGCACTGCCCGAAAACGAACAGTGGCGGAGTTACCTGAAACAACAACAACATGGTGGGTCGTTAGTCAAGTCTATTGCCTCCATTTCTAGACCATAACAAAAAGCTATGCTAACACTGAGATAAACATTGAGAACAAAATGTTACCCAATTAATTGGTTCAAGGTCGCTATATAACAATGTTCACAGTTACATGTAGACTGTAGGCGACCAGCTGGGTGGGAAAGACCTGGAAATTTTCTTTACATTCGACTCCAGCGCGATAAGCTTATATAGGCCTAAGCTTATTGCGCTGGAGTCGAATTCCAGCGCGACAAGAGTCGTCTCTAGGATTAGAGACGACGAATCTGATGGGAAGTGTTACTGTATTTGCCTATTTTGACCTACTGTATGCACGACCGACTTCGTGATCTTATCTGGTTCGGGCAAATGGTGTAGGCAAATGGTGTAGGCAAATGGTGTCGGCAAATGGTGTAGGCAAATGGTGTAGGCAAATGGTGTAGGCAAATGGTGTAGGAAAACATATCGGAGAGATAAATTATTCGGATACTGGAATAACTGACCAGGTTATAGCTATAGCCTAGGCCTACATCGGCATGATTGTAGGTCGCGTCTCATGGGCCTCTGCAAAAGGGAGCATGTGGACCGCGCTTCGCTTCCCGATGCTGGCTTATATCATATATCTAAATCTCTGGTTAATACGGTCCTTGTACGAGGAACTTAAATGGGTGACAAATCTAGCTGAAATTGATCACTGCCTAAGCCCCATAGACTAGGCCACTAAGGGTATGGACTATGGAAACTGAGTGGCGTTAGCTACATTGGTAGAGTGTACGTCCTGTGCCTCTATGCGTGTCGACCCCGGTTCGGCTCCCGACGGTGATTATTCAAGAGATTTGAATTTCGGGTTAGCACGGCCCACTCACGGAAACCTCAATTGAAGGTCGTGACTAGTGACGCTCATTCAAAGACAGGAACAATGTGGTAAATGCGCAATTTCAAGAAAAAAACTCGCCAGCATCGCCCTCGACCAAAGCAGAGAGCAATGCCGTCTTTAGAATACTGCGGGTCCTGTGTGTTGATTATCGTACTGGACACGAATCAAATTGGTTTTCAGTGCAATTCATTTTATTTAGTAGAATGTTAAGAATGTTATCTGTATCAATTAAAAAACACTTGCATGCATAAGTGTTGGGGTGGCCCCAGGATCAAACAATAAAGACTTCAAACATCTGCTGAACAAAGAAAGTTATGACAGACTGATTACTAGCTCACTTCTGATTTGAAGAGGAAAGCTATGCCAGGTTAGAAGGCCAACAATGACAAAACCTAAGCTCTCTCTGGTCCACCTTCAGTGTAGACCAGAGAGAGATACAGAAGAATCTGAAACGAGATGGGGCAATTCCCACTGGACAATTTTGTATGAAATTAGAATCCTATCAGCTTACTTTACGGCCTTTAATTGCGCCCAAATACGCACATGCACTCTGCATACAAACATAGGCTACTTACATATATGCTGTGCATACAGGGACCGTCGCAATGATCTAACTAATGAATTAGATTATACACAGTCCATCATCACCACGATCATTGTCATCATCATGACCACCGCCAGTTCCTGACGCCGGCAATTTGGCGACGATAGATACGGATAAATAAACGGCACTGTTTTCGCTTATTTGTCATGTCAAGTGAACCTCTCAACGTTCGACTAAGTCTTGTAGCAATCTCATTGATATCGTCCATCCAGCACACTCTCGCAAGGTCTGCCTTTTTCTCCTTCCGTCCAATCTTGCGTATGTAGTTTCGCATTGTTTTTCGATCCTCTATGTCAACTATCTTGCAACTCAGAAGCCAACTGATTTGTTCACCTGAGATTAATTACAGCAGCGCTAATTAAGTCCCTCAGTCGCTCATCTCAATTGAGTTATTGTTGTGACCTGACCCCCTCACCTTCATCAAACGTGTCCATATACAGGCGATAATTTTTTCCGACCCTCAGCCGTAAATGACTTCAGAGAAATTCGCCTTCAGAAGTAGGACCCTTGCCAAAACTCCCACCAGCGAAGAGGTAAGCTATATACTTCAATCGTCAAGTAAACTTATTGGATTCAGCGATTTGAAGTGACAACCTCCCGCTGCTCTCTTCAGCTGGGTCTGGTCGGTATTGAGTGGCAACGAAGCAAAAATAAAGCGTTACTCTCTATTGAAGTTGAACACATTTACCTGTGAAGAAGTCATAAGAAGTGGAAATATATTGAGCTAGAGTGAAAATGCTACCAAATTTGTCAATGTTGAAAGCTTAAAGTTCTCTTCCGTGTAACGTTAGGCCCAAATGTTCATCTATGATTAATTAACACATGAATGATGATGGCCAGTTGACCAATGACCAATGAGTGACCAAAATGACTGGGAATGTTCTATGACTTAAACATGTATGCGACTTTTTGTCAACTTTCTTGGCGTTAGGCGGTCTTAAGCATGTTTGCGACTTTTTGCCAATTCTCTTTGCGTCTTGCGACACCGCTGACTTGAAACAACATCCATCTTAGCCGTCCGACTGTCTGCCTACCCGACACTCTTGGTATTGACCTCTGCCTATCGATCTTGTTTTGATTAGCGCATGTGAATAAGCTGGTTCTCGCAACTTTGCTTTTGTGGGCCCTGTAGAAATGCCGATTTCACGAATACGATACGAATCGTATATCATACGAAGTAAAAATAATCCCCGGTTTTAAAATTCACTTATGACTTTGGCCAGCATTTGAGACGGGACACAATATGGGCTCTATAAGGGTTCCATATGGAAATAATTATGGGCCCTATGTTAGCATAGTGTGGGTTTGCTACCAAGGTCAATTCTAGGCTAGGTTTCCATTGTGGAAACATAGATTTCTTCTTGGAATTTTTACTTAGGCGTCTTAACTTCAGTTCGTCGAATAAGTTACCAAATGTTCGCTTTAAAAGCCTTTGACGTCCACCAACTGTGATCTGAACAGCACTTCCGATAAATTGTGACACGTCGCCAAGGGCAGCAGAACGCGTAGCGGGACACGTAACCGATTGGCGAAGTAGCAAAGTATTCGAGAGAATCGAGACGGACTCACCAGCGGACATGACGCCTGGCCCACCATCATCAACAGCAGGAACTTTATTGCGCTCTCAAGAGTCTTGAGTCAAGACGTGCCGTGGACAAGAGCGTAGACGGGCCAACTGTTACTACAAACGCACTCGTTGTCAGGCCTTGGCTGAATAATAATTGGCAGGCGACAACCTAATCTCAGAGCCCGCTGTTTGTCTTGTCATTAGAATTAACAATTGAACTTCGATCTCGTTTTAAGTCTAAGTCAAACTTAAAGCGGTGCATTATTTTTCAACCATTCGCTCAGTTCAGGAGACGTCGACGATAAGTCATTTTCGCCAGAGTATAATACTATAATTGCTGTTTTGTTATACGGTAGGCTTTAATTAGATTCAGATTTCGATCATTAGGATGTCGATCAAAGTCTTCCTTTTCCTCGTCGCGCTTGGTGCGGCAAGCATCGCCACAATTCACGGGAGCCCAATCGCAGGTGCGTTCAAACTATATTCATAATTCTAAATACCAGGGTAACATCTATCTATAGGGCCTGAATCTCCAGAATTCACGAGTAAAAACGCAGTTGCGTTCAAAACGGTATTGCTTGCGGAATTAACTATCTCAAATTAACTAGCTCACATTTAGGGGCCTTTGGGCTCCAGCCCCATTCACCTCTGATCCTGTGGACGCCGGTTCGCATAGGCACCCAATGGTGGCTTATTTCATAGATTTATATCTCGGGTACATAGGACATACGGTCTGTAATAATCGGGATGATCATTGACCACTGTAGCTAACCATTTTGAATTAATTACTTTAAGTATAGCCTACAAGGGATTACACTGATGCGGATGAAAGATACGCTGTCACGGCATTAAATGACATGCAGCTACTGTCATGACACGTCAACTGTAGTCCAATTATGGCTACATCGGAAAGAGCGTGGGCGTCTCGTGCGTCTCTGTGTTAGAACCTATACAGATCACGGTCTACTTCCCGGTGTTGGCTAAATTCAGAAGAGATTTTGATTTCGGGCTAAAACGTTTCTTGCACTGGAAACCTAAATGGATTGTAGGCCTATAGTTCATTCAAACGGGTGAGATCCTTAACGTGGTTAAGGATCTCACCCGATCAAATCGAACCCAGGCATACTTCGAACGACCCGTATAACTTTATGTAGCGCTGGTGTGTAAGCTGGTGCCCTGCGATTGGCTTTCAAGTGGCACATTAGAAGTTTGGAGATTACGATATTATCAATTCATTTGCGCCTTTGATAAGCTTGTTCCCGGCTTCCCACGACTTCGCTATTGTTGGCGCTGTAGAAATGTTTAGGTTACGATTACGATTGGAAAATGAGCAGGGTAGAGAGCGCTATGTAAAATCGGGTACATTCACATGTTACCGTTAACAGTCCCTCCAACAAGAACTCATCAAGACAATATCATTTTATCTCTAAACAGAGAACTTGATACTTTGAATCGGTTTAGCTTTCGTAATTTAATGTATCCAGCAGGATTCAATGTATACTTCGTTTGAGGCTATTAGGACATTAATGAGACTACTGTATTGTTTACGGCCGCATATTGCCAGACGATTTATTTTGTTTTCCTACTACTGGCCACATTTTTGTATGGTCATGTTACCTCCACGTACATTCGGCATATAGTGATATATGTGTATATCATGTATGTTTTGTGTTTCAAATTATGTTTGTGTTTCTTCAAATATATATATATATATATATATATATATATATATATATATATATATATATATATATATAATTACAGCCTATGTGTATTTACGTAAATAGACATAAAAATGTGTAGGCCTACATACATGTATGTGCGTTTGTCTGTTTGTTTTGTTTTATGATCGCTTGTTATTAAATGCCTAGCATTAGATAAACCTATGTAATAAACAGCCTTCATCAAATGACCTACATAATATATCAGAAGGCCTTTGCTGTCACTGACAATACTTCCCACCTCGGAGACAATTCTCCACTCACCATTTTGACAGTTCGCGCACCTGTCGCTACTAGCAGCACTTGTCAGCAGCACTTGTCAAAGCAGACAACGCGGAGAATTAATGGCATTGGTAGGCCTATAGGAGACATGTCGTCGGCCAAGTCTCTGACGTCAGAGACCGACTTTGTCCAAAGACCTGATGGTCTGTCTACCTTCTGGCCACTAGTTTTTAAGACAGTTGATCCTCCATAGATAACTACACCTTCGAGTGTTGACTGAAAAACCTCTCGATGACTGGTGACTGATTATGGTTCGTATTTCACTGTGAAGGCCTTGCAGCAACGACATGTCATAGGGCAGAAAGATCATGGCTGGTATAAAGTTGTAACATAGATCACGCACTTACATATATATATATATATTTACATTTTTATATGTGTATATATATATATATTTATATCAATTATAGTAAATTTTGCTGCGTTATCAGGTCGGGAGTACTACTGTGCTTCTGATGAGTTTGATTAAAGAGGCGCTACACAAATTAGTGCTTACAGAAAGGCGCTACAGAAATAACCAATACATGTACAACATATCCATCATATATTTCGCTAGAAATGTGATATATGCCTAATAATGCTACATACAATTATTGAATTATTCAGATTCTGTTATAATCAAAAGCATTCTTTACGAAATTGACCTGTAGCTCGTCAATGAAAATTTCTAGATATTATTTTATGTACAATTGCTATATATTTGACTTGTGAACATACATGTATCTTGCAATAATTCAATAGCCTATACAAGCAATAAATCATTAAATTCAATTCGTGGCGTCCTTAGTAACCGTGAAGTTTTGTGCGTAGGCTGCGTGAGTTAAAGCCCAGCGCTACGCTGGTATGACGTCATTTTATTTGACTCTTTTGAGTGTCTACTGGATTACAATGGCTCACTGTTACCGAGAAACAATCTTCATCTTTCCTGGAATTTAGAAATTGAAGCCTCCATACAGCTGATTTGTTGAAAATGAAGCATCTTGCCTTTTAATTATTAAATATGGAGTCAATCTATACTTTGTTGAAAATGAAGCTATCCTACTCTTACTTTATTGAATATAGAGTCACCCTACACTTTGCTGAAAATCGAGCCACCACGCTGCTATGTTTTGAAATTTAAGCCATCTAAATGTTTCTTTGTTTTCTGTAGCCTCAGGTTGTCGTTACGTTAATTCTCATTGTCTTAATATGTGTGGGAAGTTAGAAACTAGTCTTAAAAGTGGGAACTGAGCCTATGTAACTCCTACTATTGAGACCTGGCTCTTTAGCAATGTTGAAGCCTCTGAAGGAAGCATTTTTGAAGATGACTGAAAAAATGTAGAAAAGCTGCTGTAGGCCTTATCGCTTTCGTAAATTGAAAAGTTTATTTAGCGCTACTCTAGAGTTAAGAACATGCAGACAGACACCAGCTTTGTCAGATGATCATGTAAATGTATTGTTCACATTTTTTTGAGAAAACGCTCACAGGAAAGCCAGCTCAACAATGAAACGTAGACATGATGTCGTACGCTTCTGTCACAAAGAATTGACCCTTAAGACCTGAGCTTAGACCGGGATTTTGACTATCGGCATAATATTTGAAATCGCATACGTTGAGGCAGTGGCATTTTGAGACAACGCATCTTCGAGTGGGTCCACTTGAGCTAACATTGGAATCAGGAGCAGTTCTAAAGATTAATCTAGAGATCATTAAAGAGATTATTCTGTGGGTCCTCAATGATACTGGGAGTGCCGAATAAGAGTGTCGTTCTTTCTCAGTATTTGGAATTATCTCGAGTAACCAGAACACTCGAATGGATAGAGTAATGCTTAGTTAATGGGAGGTGGTGTATACCTCTTGAGAGAACGGGAGTCTAAGATATCTGAAGTAGTTACTGTAACTTCTAAGTACTCCACCCACTGTTTACTTTGCCGAGTACAATGGATTTATATGTTGTCAATAGGACCGAAAGTTTCACAGTAGACAAGACATAGCTAATACTTATGAACTCGTCTCCCTCGCTACTCCTCCATTGCTACCTAAATGACTGCTGTTTTACACTGGCTTCCAGTTGCCTGTCGTATGCAACAGTGCAGGGTTTTGATTCTAGTCTTATGGACTCAATTCGGTCGATATAACTAATAAATGTCTTTGCCACTTAATGCGCGATCTTCTGTTTTGCTGTTTCTCCGATGTTCGGATCGACTTGATCTCCATGTTTCCCGGGCATTGATTGATGTAACCTAACACCATGCCTTTGCTATTTTAGTTGTCCCTTCTATGTGGAATGAATTATTCCTACAATCCGTAGTAAGATTTTAGTCGGTGTCCCACTCTAACTACCTCGTTATCTGAAGTATCTCTTATGTCCTTGGTGCTGCGGTCACGGTGACAGTGCTTCTGAATAAGAAGCGCTTTGCGCATTCTCGGTTCTGAGACGACGCGATTTTTCTTTACAGAGTCCTGTTATTGTTGATCAGCTGTTCAGCTGTTCAGCATCCAACGATGTTCTAGCCAGCTTGTCATAAAATACATGTATGCCGCTCACCCCAAAATGGGTTTACGTGATACGAAGCTTTCAAGGGCTAAAAATAACAGAAGGCGAAATAAGCCAACAATAATATATCCGTTATTCAGCACCATATATCTTACTATGCCATACCATACGGGGTTAATAACCCATTACTCGCCACGCCATCACCATACCTCACCTGACTTGAGCTGATCTATCGTATACATTACTTTACTCTACCTTACCTGCCATGGTCTCACTTTTTCTATCACTGAGCAACGTATTGTTTTTATACAGGTAGCACAGAAAGCAAAAGACAAGCAAAGGTAATTGTCTTTGTCTCTCATACACAGATCATTGTCTTCGTTTGACATATTCGTCCTAAGCTGCTTACTATAGCCGCACCTGTTAAGTGTAACCGCATCCACTTATATAGCGCCAAATGCCTGGATCTGGAATGATGATCAGAATCACTTAGACTCTAAGATAGATCCTACATTTGAACGACGTCGTAAGATAACCCAAGACGTATACTATTGTATTGTATTTTATTTAAACACTAATAGAGCGTTTCTTGTAGGGTGAACACTGAAGAGTTCAGAAGCGCTGCCATTGCAAAAGGCCCCGTGAGAAGAAGTAGCTTTTGAGAAAAGCAAAAGAGGATGAGAGACTGCCAGATAGAATTTTAGGGAGAACAGATGGAGAAAGCCCAGTCCACACAGAGGGATCAACTGAAGTAAAAGACTGAGATTGAGCCATAGTTGTTGTAGTTCGAGGAACCAATAGGTCAAGTCTATTGAACGAGCTAAGTGGACAGAGGGAGGAAACTGAATAAGGCCGAAGTATTACGTCAACCAGGTATCTCAGGGCAAGACGGACTGTAGTCATCGACTCCATTTGTCCTTGTGACAGCTCATGAGTCAAGTGAAGACAAATTACCTATGCATATCAGACGAGGACAAACGAATAGGCTGCAGGGATAAATGAGGCAAGAACAAAATAATGAATAATTACCCAGGAGACATAATTGTATGGTCAGGGCATTCATCATTTGCACGTTACAGTTGCAATTCGCTGAGAGGCTCAGCATTTCAATCCAGTTCTCCTCTGTGTTGAACATTGAACCCAGGACCCCAGTGTCAAGAGCTTAACACGCTAACCACTGGAATACTGGATAACAGATAGAATTCTACATTCTATCATCTTTTTTAAATTCAAACTGTGCTAATTTTTTCTGACGGTTATTCTGTTTTTGTTTTGTTGTCAGCTTGAACACCTGAGAGAAGAGGTAACTGAATCACTGTTAAAACAGTTATTATAGTCATAGGTACATCGCCTATGTAAGGTATCACATGTACGTACGTACATACATACATATATGCAATGTATACATACATACATATATGCATAAATACATACATACATACATACATACATACATACATACATACATACATACATACATACATATATACATACATAGAAACATATATAGTTATATACATACATACATACATACAACATACATACATACACACGTGTACATGCGTACTGCATGGTTTGCATAGATACATACTCACACACATAATATACATTTGATATTGTATGAAAAATCAGGAGATTCGTCCATGTGACGAAGCCGACATAATTTTAATTTTTAATTTTCTACCGAGCCCCAAACAGCATCTAACTTGAGGTAATTTAGTGCACACTAGTCTCTAAAGGCCTATCTTGAGTATTAATTTAAGCAAGGACATAGAATTGAATCATTTAAATTGCATACGTTACAACACAATACAATTCCCTTCTTACACTCAGCTCAGCAGCGCGCGCACGCCTCGACGGAGCAACTACAGTTGTAGGCTACTGCAGAGCAATTGTACACGAAGGACTTGCTCAAGGTTCCTACACAGTGACTGACGCCTCGGATGCGGGGCGAACCCGCGCGCTCAACACACACTAAGCGTTGCGGGCCGACCGCTCTAATCAATCGACCAACATGATTCTTACTTAAAAATTTATTTGGCGCCAGAGCATTTTTATGATAGCAACAGCGTCTAATAACTGTGTGGGAAGGTCTTGTCCACACTGTGAGCGCCTCGGAGGAGCCTCGGAATCGCACGCTCCAATGTTCAACCATACCAGACCTCGGCTTCCAGTTTCATAGTCTGTCATAATAACTACTTGTTCGTTTCCACACATTCCAATAGTTATTGAACGATAACTGTGATCATCCATTTGTTGTATTTTGTTTCAGCTTGAAGGGTTCAAGAAGGAGGTAAGAATACAGCATGACGTATACCATACCTTAGTATTGCATAACATATCTTTGCATAGCAAGCAGAATATCATAGCATATAATATATTATATGCTATGATATTTTATTTTTTTATCATAGCAACATAGCATAGCGTAGACCTGCACAGAGCAGAACATATTACAATTTAGTTAATAAAATGTTAAGCACTTGCCAACTACCCAACCTACCACCCAACCAATCTACCCACCTGTGCCCTATCTCCCACTCACCCAACAATCCACTAACCTATGCTAATCAGCCAAACAAACCGGTCACCAACCTCTTTGTCTGGTCATAGCAAATATTGGAACTGTTTTGTATGCACGAATTTCGCTCTCAACATGAAATTGACCCTCTCAAATTTCGCACTCACAACAGGCGCTTCTGGATGTAGTGACCTGGTGACGACTTGTAATGTAATGTATTGTAAATCTTCGAAAATTGCTCATGCGCAGAGGTCCTCACCTGCTTAATTTTGTGCATATTCGGCCATAGAAATGACATTTATTTGTATTACGGCCGAACTTTCGGTCGCAGAAGATATATCCATACATGATACAAATGCAATGACACGTAGGGGTCTATATGTAGGTCTATAGATGTTCAATTCCAATTCCATGTACATGTAGACTATTACATTACATTGCCTGCTGTCTCGTGTTCACAGTTGGATGAGGTTCTGGCAGGTGACAGCAGCATCCAGGTAGAGGAGATTGCGTCACCCGCTGAATCTACGGAGGTTGAGAAGAAATGTGACTGCGGCGACCGCTCAGGTGAAATAGAGAAGAGATGTCCGAACGGATGCGGACAGAAGAAGAAGAAACCGACGCAGACAGCAGCAGAGGCAAGACTCACCTCTGTATCTAAACTTTACCTGCCATTATCTATACTGAACTATATCATGCTGAATTACCTTAACCACACACCTGTATGATCTGCTCACCCGTACAGGCTTTGCTTCTTAGCTAAGATCTTACCTGGTCATATCTTTAAAATTGCATCCGATTACATGTACATTATCAATCTATCTATGTCATTTATGTAGCGCCCTTTTAAGATAACTATGCAGAGGCTATCCCGACCAAGTCATGACCAAGAAGGAAAGTCTTGGGAAGACTATAGAAAGAGTTAGACAAGATCCGCCGGAGAGAACACAGGTCATAGGGATTGGGGGCACATGATAATAATACTACTAATAAAACAATAAAAGTAATTTATATTAAAAATATTATTAATAATAGTAATAATAATAATAATAATAAAAATAAAAATAATGATAATAATAATAAGAACAGCAATAACAATGTAAAAAACATAATGTAAATAATAGTAACAATGAAAAAATAATCGTAATAATAATAATAATAACAGTAATGATGATAGCCCAATTAATCCTAATTAAGCCTGTAATTGAATTGGCCAGGTGGTCGTGGATGCTGAGAAGCGATGCGAGGGCTGCGTTGAGAGCGATCCAGAGAAGAGATGTCCCAACGGATGCAAGAGTCGATCGAAGGGTAGTTCACATGCCGCAGCACCAGCTCCAGTCGAAGACAGTCGCATCATGAAGAGGTTCCTTGAGGTTCTTCCCGTCAAAGATCGACAACTCATCCAGGTATGTCCCTTCTTCGTCTGTCTGCATCATCATCATCATCATCATCGTCATCCTCCTCCTCCTCCTCCTCCTCCTCCTCCTCCTCCTCATCATCATCATCATCATCATCATCGTCGTCATCGTCATCATCGTCGTCGTCGTCGTCATTATTATTATTATCATTGTTATTAGTCTCATTTGATATCTGTTGGTTGCTGTAGAAATCCGGTGCCAAGAAGCAGTTCATTGACCGTCTGCTCCAGAGGAGTCACAATGGACCAAACAAGGAGGACATGAAGGCAGACAAAGGTATTGAGGAAGAATGACAACCTCTCCTCTCCAGACCCACGTTCAGACGATAGGGTTTGGTATGGTATGGGTGGGCATGGTAGGGTTGGCTAGGATATGGTTATGTTACTTATGTAGGGGAGTGTTGTTTGCGACATATAGTTGTGTTGGGAAGAATGGAGTTTGGCTTGTGTGGAATTGGGTAGCACAGCGTTGGGTGATTGTAGAAGAGTAGAATGAACTGGAGTAGAGTTTATGAAATGGATCAGAGGGGCATGATGTCGATTTGAGTATGATAATATTGGATGAGATATCTTTGGATTGGGTATATTTGGATCAGGTTTGGTAAGTTGGCGTCTGATTGGCGTAGGATATAGTTGGGTAGGATTGCTTATGGAGTATCGCAATCCCTTTTTCATACGTGGACCTCTTCTACGTCTTTTAACTACTTGTCAAAACCGATCTTTCGGTGTTAATGTCGGACGCTGTTTTCTGTTGAAAGTGGCGACACCGGAAGTTGAGGAAACTGAGAAGCGATCACTTCCGGTTAAGGACAGCAGCGCAATGGCCGCCTTCAAGAGAGGTCTCAGCCCAGTGGAACAACAGCTGCTCAAGGTATATAGCTTATTAAACCGCTATAGAAATTACGATGGACGTGCGGTTTATAAAAAGAACGGTTTCGCAATATGGGCCTTTTCAAAGAAAGCGATCGAAATATTTTTACAGCTGCTCAAGTTTTTTTTAGCGTTTTGAAACCGCTATAGAAGTCAGACTTAGGGGACACAAGAGGAATGTTCCCTACAAACTTCCTGTGGAGGGGATGGAGCTGCTTATATCCCCCAATATTTTCCGCTAGGCCTATTCATCCTTTTTTGCTTGAAAGTTGAATTTTTTCCAAGGACAGAAGTCACGAATGTGATGCAGCTTGTGAGAAGAATAGCTTCGCATTAGGGTTATACAAAGAAAGCAATCGAATTTTTTACGGTTCATTTGGCCGATCAATTGTTTATGATAAGAGCAGCTCCTTGGAGATAAAGTGTTGCCACTTTGAAGGTTCTCGACACACGAAGTGTCTTTGCAATCAGAACATTGTATCAGCCATAGGCTGCTGAGCTTCTGCCGAAAACGAATTTATCATCTGTGTTCTTTATCTCCTTGTTTAAGGGTCAACTCTCTAGACTTGACATATAGAGGATGACCTCTGACCTGTCTCTAAAACTGGCCTAACAGCCTGGACCATAAGTTGCCTGATACTTTAGGCTTATAGTAAGCTGGTTCGTCGCTGCGGTTCCAGGTGAGGTCTAGGGGAAAGCGGTTCCATTTTGGTGCAGCGTGAGACGAATATCTGAAGTGTCCGGTTCCCTCGATAGCAGACATTGATATAAAAATAATGAACTGTGGTGTCCATCCATGTGTGGCACGGTGGCCGATTGGTTAGAGCGGTCGACCCGCAACAGTCACTGTAGTGTGTAGAGACCTTGAGCACGGCTTTCGCGCACAATTGCTCTGCATTGCGACAGCAGTTGTAACACAGCCGTCGAGGCTGAGGTGACTGTAAGAAGGGCAATATCAAATTTCAGTTTTATTAATATTGTAATGCATTGTATTTTATTGTATTGTATAGCTAGGGGCCATCATGTGTGAATGAATTTATGAATCTATACGCGTATACACGTATGCATGTCCACGCATGCATGTATGTATGTATGTATGTATGAATGTATGTATGTACATAATTATGTGTGTCAATATGTAGGTGTGTGCATGTAGGCCTATGCCTGTATGTAGATGTGTGTGTCTTAACATATATTTATATAGCGCCTCTTAGACCCATCTACCAGAAGCACTGTATTCGCCAGTCTAGTTTATGTGCTACTAAGGTCTAATGTAAGTTATAGGCTAAGTCACATCTTTCATTTTTCAGATGTATTAAGATTCAAATGCGATTTCTTTTAGAATCACAATTCCAAGGCAGAGGCCATCCGAGGACTTCTTGAAAGGAACGTCGGTAAATAGTTGATCATATTCGTGAGATCCGATGGTTTCTTAGAATTGAGGAAAATAACGCGTTCGAATGACTACGAGCCGAAGAGAAAGAATAAACGTTTAGTGACAAGAGTCTGTGTACAAGCATATTGAAACTATTTAATCTCTGTTCATTCATTCATTCGTTGTTCGTGTTGAAATTTATATAGCACCCCTTCAAAGTGAAACTACTCAGAGGTGCTCCGAACCCCACCGGGACTAGATGGAAATGACTTCATTAATTTTACAAAAGGTAGATAGATCATTGTACGGAGGAAGAGCCTTATAAAACAGGTATACATGCAATAGGTCTTAGAATAGATATATGGGAGTCTATGACATAGGTATTGCTCTCACAGAACACTCTATAATATATATGTACCTCTAAGAATACTCTAAAATTCAGGTACCACATAGAATATTCTATAACCCAGGTTACTCTTAGAATACTTTATAATACAGGTACATCTTGGAATACTCTATAATGCAGGCAACTCTTGGATAGGTGTTCCACTCATCCTTTGTCCGATTGTTTTGTGTCTGTAGAGAGTCCAAAGAGATCTGTGGATCCTGTCGTTGCAGAGTACGTGCAGACTCTAACAGAAGACGAACAGCTTCTATTGAAGGTAATAACTCTAGCTCTGCAGATAAACTTCATCGAAATCTATAAATTTATATGACGCCCGAAGAGTGAAGACTTGACAACCACCTTAATCACAGGCGCTTAGTCAAAACATAATCGATAGGCAGAGGGTCAGTACTCTTAGGCCGTTGACATTGACATTGACCTTACCAAACCCAATACAAGTACATGTAGCACGGACGGACAGGCTTGACCTGGCTTGACCTGGCTTGACCAAGCCTGTACTGTAAGTTTCTATTATCGAACTGTGTCTTGCCAATCTAAAGATGCATGAATTGACATTTGATTAACAAGTTGTTTGTGTTCAGACTCGGTTCCTGATGACGTTTTAGAAGTTCAGAAGTTTCTAGATGACATTTTAGGTCTATTATTATGATTTGCTTTCCGCATTTATTTATTTACTTAAATGTTTTGATGTAATTCTTTTGAAACTAGGCTCATCCCTCAGTTGAGGACGAATTGAAGACAGCCATTCAACTAGGAACAAATCCGGAATCAGGTAGAAAGATGAACTCTATTGCAAGTGACAGACAGACAGAAAGATAGACGAACAGACAGACAGACGGACAAAGACAGAGAGACAGACTGACAAATAATTAGACAGATAGACGTGCAGACTGACATGCAGACAGAGAAAGAGACAGAAAGACAGAGACGGACAAACAGGCAGATTATCAGACAGACAGAGGCAGACAGACAGACGTTCGTGCGTAGTCAGCGAACTGATTGATTGACTGACTTTCATGATTGACTGAGACTCAATCGCTAACTGTCTCAATCAATAAATCAATCACTAACTCAGTCATTAATTGATTATTCTATGGTTGATTGATTGTAGCCAAGAAGAGAGGGTTGAGTTCAGCAGAAATACAAGAAACTATCGGCAAACTTGACAACCCAAGTGACAAAGCCCTGGCTCAGGTAAAGAAACGAGCTGCGTAAGAATTCTTATGACGCTACAGAAGTTTTTCGATATAGACTGTTTATCAAGGCGCTACAACAGTCACTCTCAGCTACTTAAATGAACAATGGAAATTAAGCTTTAATAGCACGCGCTTGTAGTAAATGTTGTAGTAGCTTCAGTTTTGAGGAATTGTGTGATAACAAAGATCAATTGCGTCGCCCTCCTTCTTTATCCAGGCTTGGGACTGACACTGTGAACAACGGCGGGGTTGCACGCATTTATAGTTAGTCAGTTGACTGCTATAATAGACTCTTAACCAAACAATTCTTCATTACGGAAGAGAACGAAGAATATGGCGTCAGAAAACGTGAAAGTTGTCTGCCTGTCTTCTACTGCCTGTCTTCTTCTGTCTACCTTCTGTCTGCCTGTCTGTCTGCCTGTCTGTCTGCCTGTCTGTCTGCCTGTCTGTCTGCCTGTCTGTCTGCCTGTCTGTCTGCCTGTCTGTCTCCTGGCTTGTCCATCTTCAAGATTTATGCAGCGCCAAAAAGAAAGCAGGGCCACTGAAACTATTTTACTTACAGGCGCTCAGTCACTACACAGGTACATATGGCAGGTACTACGGTCAGGTTTAGACGAAGGTAAAGTAATATCGTACAGTTCTATACAGGCAGCGCTTACGATCCGTGGTTATGTTCTTATGAAACTCCTCCGCTGCTCTGACTGTGACAATCCCAAGCTTAGATAAAGAAGGAGGGCGACGCTAATGATTTTTGTTATCACACAGTGTCGTTAAACTGAAACTACTTCTACCTCTTTGTGAGAAAACCGTATTAAATTCGCTCAATAAAATTTTGTTGCTCAATGAGTTCACGTGCAGATCCTCGATTTTACTTTTTTAGAAACACCTTTCGAAGATAGAGAACCTAGCTGTGGCCGAAACAAGACCCGTGGGAAGCGAAGAGCAAAGTAAGGCAATTCACGGAAAACATTAAGGTTCAGTTGAGCAGGGCTGAAGCCATATGTAATGTAATGCGATATGATGTGATGTGATGTAGGCCTAATGTGACGTTACCTACGAAGATTCTTAGCACCACACAGAATCCGCGTCACGGAATCCAAGCAAAATACCGGCGCTATATCAATTCAAGTCCGCATTGAAGAGGATAAGCTAAGAAGACACGACACGATGGTGCTACGGTAGCTATACACACTAGCTACTGGTTCGTTACACTGAACAGAACGCACGTCTCATGCACACCTGTGCACGCCGCAATCGATGGTGCCTGATTTCAGAAATGACATTCGCTGACAGGAATGATGAGCTCAATGATTTGATTATCTGGTAATTCATTCTATGATGATTGGTTGTTTGATTGAACCGACTGATTGATTGATTGACCGACTGATTGATTGTTTGCTGTATTGATTAATTGATTGAATGAGTGTTTGATTATAGTTGCGAAGAGGAAGCTGAGTTCATCACAGATTCAGGACACTATCAACAATCTTGATGACGCAAATGACAGAGCCCTGGCTCAGGTAAAACTGACCAGCCTCGTTAAAAGGCAATTAAAATTGCGCTAAAAAATAATTCCAAATAGGCTGTTCATTAACCCGCTACAAAAGTCACTCGGTAAAAGTTGATATTTTGGTGCAATCTGAGTTTTTTGACAAAAGCTATTGGTTAGACTTCATCAAAGCGAATTATAAACGACGATTTATAACATAGGCCTAAATGTAGACATGCCAGTTATGGCAGATCAATATCAGACATCACTGATCGATAAGATAATCCTGATAACCCTGAGCCTTCGAAGATTTTGAAGGTGAAATTCAGTGACCAGAGACATTGCGAGAAACTATTAGTAGGCCTATTAGCTGATGGGCACAGGTTCAACTATGGCCCATAAACACCGCACTTGAATTATTTACAAGTCACGAATGCGATACCCAAAATCCTCGAAAGCTCTGATCTTATATACTATACATATATACATATATATACTACCAGGCTACATTGTACTACGTTAAATTGCAATGCATTAGGCCTACATTACCAGTGATTGATTGCTCGTTTTGCCCAAAGTATAACCTGCACGGGACTAAACCCTGATAGGTAGATAAGAGTGGGTTTAGTTCCAGGTAAAGACAACTTAGTTATCCATAAGCAGCTTTTTAGATCTGTGGTAGGCCTCGTTTTGTTCTTTGTGTAGAAAGTACATGTATTAAATTTATTTAATTGTTGCTCATGTGTCTCTCCTCCGTTTCGAATTCTTTAGAATCACCTTTCGAAGATAGAAAACCTGGCTGTTGCCGAAACAAGACCCGTGGGAGCCGAAGAGGAAGGTATGTAGGCCTATATTACTTATAGGCCTAATGTACAGCAATTCACAGCAAGCATCGAGGTGAAGTCGAACTGGGTCAAAATCGTAGGACTACGATCGATACTTCTGACCCGACTGGCTTTACGTAGCCAACAAGTTTGAATTGAGTGCGTCTATTGCCGTTCTAGTTGATTAAATTCTTATTGTTATTATTATTGTGGTAAGTAGGTGGGTGGATCGGTAGGCATAATATAGAAGGTATACAGATAAGTATGTTAGTGAAGAGAAAGGATACAGGACTCTTAGAGATGGGAATGTTCATATTCGATTTGATTAAATTTGTAATGCGATTAATTAGTCGTGGATGATGAATGTTCGCTATTGCAGCCAATGTCGTCGTTGCAAACCTCGTCAAGAACATTCAGTTGGCAAAGAAGGGAGGACTGAGCCTCGATAGGATAATCGATGCCCTCAAGAAAAGAGGCAAGTCCAAATAAACCAACACAGGGGGGCCCGAGGACAGGACAGACGTAGGCCTACACGAATTCATGAACATAGAAGACAAACCATTCCATCACAGGGACACTGCAATAAGCGCTGTCTGTCTGTCTATCTGTCTGTCTATCTGTCTGTCTATCTGTCTGTCTATCTGTCTGTCTATCTGTCTGTCTATCTGTCTGTCTATCTGTCTGTCTATCTGTCTGTCTATCTGTCTGTCTATCTGTCTGTCTATCTGTCTGTCTATCTGTCTGTCTATCTGTCTGTCTGTCTGTCTGTCATCTAATCTATCCATTTTTATAACCATCGGTTCTACTCATTCATACATCCATTCATCCATTCATTAATACGTCCAGCTATTGATACGTCCATCAATCCATTCATTAATACATCCGCCTATTCATTCATACATCCATCTATTCACACACACGCATCCATCCACTCATACACCCGCGCATCCATTCATACACCTATTCATTCATACAGCCATTCACCCATCCATTCGCCCACCCATCCACCCAACTATACATTCAGACAGCCAAACTCACACCCGCTCATCGATTCAACGATACGTTCATTCACCCATCCATCCAATATCCATGCACCTATTCAACCATCCATAAATCAATCCATCCATCAATCAATTTATCAATCGGTCTTTCAATGACCATCTGCTATAAAGTATGCATATGATATATCATCTGTGAACCTTTAGGGTCGCTTACTGTCTTTCAACCTGTCTTGTCTAATGTCTGTGTATGTTTCCGTTTTTTATAGCGGCCGCTGCCAAGCACCCCTCCTCTCTCTATAAGCAATAAACGAAGGCAACGCTCGAATGAACACTTACCGCTTCTTCCATCTTTCGAACTAATTGCACAATTCAGACTTAATAAAGGCCTTCTGCAGAAAGAAAAAAGACAACTTTAAGTCAATGTTAATTTCTACTCGCAAATTGACTACTAATTGAAATATCAACTAATTTATGCTCTGGTTAGAAAACACTGAATTTATGAAAGAAATTTCATAATTTCTCTTATTTATGAAATTATTTGTGCGTCGCAAATTTTCTTAAATGTTTAGTTCAAGTTTATTCGTGAGTGGCGCCATGTTGGTTTGTGGTTGTTTCGCCCCGTTTCAGTTGCCTACACGGATTGTGTGATCTACTTTCTATATTGTAACGGTCAGTGCGCTGAATTGTCAATCGCAAGGTCCGGGGTTCAAATCCCAGCCAATTAAGGTTCTAGATTTCCGCTCCACCTGCGTTCCCATGTCAACTTAGCTATAATGAATACCCCGTCGGTGGGAAGAGGGGATGGCGAGGGAGAGGGTTGGTCACCAGCCCTCGTGTGCGGAGGCCAGGAAAATGAAGACGCTAAAGCCTCATATTCTCTAAGCTTAGCCTAGAGGACTGCTCGCTTTCAAAGTGATAATTTCGGATCCAGGAATTAACAACGTGTAGGCCCTACGAAGTGTAACTATAGTTAAATGGGGGCAATTAAGACCCTATTGGTGTATCAGAAATAACGTTTGACGATCTCTTCGATATCAGTTTCACAGATGTTGCTAATTTATGAGACAGAGTCGTCTAACAGCAATTTACGTAGGCCTATACTTACGTTCTTGGAAGAACGATGTAGGCGTACCTCAGGGAAAATAAACACGGACTAAATTACCGGTGGATAGAGGATATAGGCCTAATGTAATCGGCGCCATGCCTAAATATGGCTTACATTTTGCACAACAGTTCTATAGAAATATCATGGCGTGTACATGTAGGTCAGATAAACACTGCACACGGCACATGCTGAGACTATAATTATATTAGTCCCAGGTACACGTGACCTCGCATCTGCGACCTAACGCCGCAAACATCCAGTGAACACCTTGTACATGCAGCTCAGAAAAATGATCAGAAATATCGACCACGTTACGCAGAAGTTTTCCCAAAAAGGCTACCTGTTCAAACCACCAACAGATGACGATGACGCATAAACCCAATGTTCAGCATGTGTTGATTAGCAATGATACCAGCGTGTATGACAGAAGCGGAGACATAGCGGGGGGGGAGGGAAACAGTAGAATGACATATTCAAAAACATTGGGGGATATATGCAATTCTGAATTGGCAATTCATACTAATATTTGGGGATATAAGCAGCTCCATCCCCTCCACCTGACATTTTTGAGGGTACTGTCCCCTTCTTATCACCCAAACTCACTTTATCGTCCACCCTCAAATAAGGCAACAACCGTTAACAGCTATACTCTGCCTCCGCAGACCATCTGGAAACTGGACTTAAAGACACATTTTCGAGAACTATGGTTTCAAAAGTATTTCAGTTGTATTAAAAGTTCAAATTGTGATTTTTATCTTTTATTTTTACATCAACATTAGTTTTACATTATCATATTTTTATTTGAGCATCAATGCAAGTTCACAAATAGTGCTCAAAAATTGTCATCAACACAAATTGACTCAGTAAAGTACTGTGTAAAAACTTCAATCGTATGATTCTTAATAATTATAATATATTTGCTGTTTTCAACAAAGAAAGTAAATCTGGTACCATAAGTTTGAAATTAAATCTACGCATCAGGAACTTGAAGGTGAGATTACAAATTGGTGAAATTGGCAATGTTCAACCCAGATACTCGTATTTATTAAGCATCAGTATAAATACGCAATTGTCTGTGGAGGACTCCTCAGGTCCCAAGTGATAATCCAATCCGCAACTATATTACACAGCGGGCAATATATGCTGTGCTTCAAAATGGCACTGAGCACTATCAATACAAGCTGCGAGCAAATTCCGTTTACATTTAGCTTACTCTGTGGTAGTATAGACACAACTTGAAAATGTCATTGTGAGCACTTGATCACCATCCTAAATTTCAGAAACGAATAACAAAGCCATTTCTGTTTAATTACCTTTGCCAATAGACATGTCAACATTATGCTATTATTTCACCAAGAGTCCAACTGCACAATTATATCATGTATTTGATATGCATTAATAGATTCATCATCAAACAAAAGTTTTAGTTTACAGAACGCAAAAAAAATAGAAAAACAATTGGATCACATTGAGCAATTCAAACCCGTATTGAAATCACATTTAGAATAAAGAATAACATTTCCGCATGCGCAAAACAAATTACCAAATGAAATGCAACTACGTATAAAACGTATTCCATAAAAGAAAAATAATTTCACAGATTTTTGCAAATCTTACAATAATTTTATGGAACACAAAAGTGCAGATAACTCATAATACTGGTCACTGTGGCATATCATTTACTTAACATGAAACTCAAAATGATGCAGGTAGTTTACAAAATAACAATCTCAATCAACATAATTGCATTGCAGGTAGTTTTATTGTTCTATGTACAAAAGTCACTCATAGATCCAATAATGTGAGCTGTAAATTCAACATTTATTGTCCACAGAACATTATAGTAATTCCCTTACTCTACCATTGGCTAGTCAAACTAAACATAAGTGAGTATCAAACTGGATTAATGAAAATAATGTTCACCAAATCGACAAACTTTTAAACTATAATGCCATTAATAATACTGATTTTCTCTTGTGAACTTCTTGTAAACTATAATGCCATTAATAATACTGATTTTCTCTTGTGAATAAGCTGGTGTCCTGCACTTAGCTTGAAAGAAATATTTAAGAAGTTTTGTGATTATGATGATATCACAGAAATTCTCGAACTGCAGCTTTGAATTTAAGCATTTACACAGGTAGTCAGAATTCAGGCAAAACTATACGGTAAATTTTCAATAATGGACTGAGACTAAGGCAATTGTATGCACACATGGAAAAATCACAGGATTGAGATATGGGGTCTTGAGTCAGAAGCAATTATTGACGGTTAGAACATCAATGAAATGTCCAAATGCCCTTCAAAATTTTACATGACAGGTGCACAGAAATTGAAACACAAACACTAAACCCAAGTACATTGTAAAAAGACAGCCTTCATCACCTTGAAGGCTATTCAAGAAACAAATTTAATGTAAATATGCAAGGTACAGTTAGTCATGGAATGTGCTTTTAAAGATAACTACATTAGTAGACCTGTCACTATGTGTGCAAACAAACATTATCAAACATTTAATTGACCATGAGTATCATTGTTAATAAGAAAATATATGCGATTACAACTAAACGCATGCAGGACATTCTTTGAAAACATTATACAAATTTTCAAGTAGTGATGTGATAGAATTATCTTATATTTCTCAGCACCACACAAAACCCAATTAACAGGGACCACCTTATTCATCGGCACTTACGTCAAAAAGTTCACAATAGCCAGGTTTAAGAATAGCCATCAGAAGCCAGGCTTCTGAGTTAGTTTTGCTGTGAGATTAAACTATCAGGATCATCCATATATTTATGCATATGTTGCATAAAGAACCTTTTAAAGTGACGCATTATTGTATTTCAGTAATGCAAAAGTAATATAATGCAGTCAAACAATTAGAAATATAAAAAGAAGTCTTAAGATCTCAAATATCAAAATACTTTTACACAAAAGGTTAATGCCACAGCTGATCCAAGTATTCAAATGACTAGTTAAATGCACCATGTCAGGGCTTCTGCAGATTATTATGTCTACATGCAACAACATAATAACCACAGATAATTTTCACCAAATATAATTTCGTTTTCCAAAATTACGACTTCACAAAGTACAAAAGAAATGTTCGCAATTGTAAAAATTCAAGCAATTGTTTCTAGCTATTTTATCGTGGACATAATAAACCAGAACTTTTGTTTGCGATTAACTACACTAATATATTATAATCTAATGACGTCGCTTTAAGAGAAATCAAACAAAAATCAAGGCCCACTTGTAAAGCCAATACAAAAATTGTACATCCAATTATCACTTGAAATTAAGAAAAACTGGCGCCTCTACGCATTAAAATTAAGTGAGATGCATGGACACATCTATCTAATCCAAAATATAACTTTGCAAGTTCATGAAAGAATAACTACAACACATTAAAATAATAGAATAAATAATAATCTATTACAAACAAATTATGCCTTAACAAGCTATAGCTTGACAATATTAGGGCATTAATATACTGTATCCTGATACAAACATCTGACATTATAAATAAGATTAAAAACTTCAGATCACTAAAGTGTCTGTTTTTTCATATCAAGTGCGAAAAACAGATGTCATCAATCTACACTTCAACACATAAAAATAGAAAAACGTTGACCAGAGAAAAACTTAATTATGCAGGCTGGTTGTTTGGTCCCAAATTAAGACAGTATAATTGTCGTTACCGTTTCATCTTCTTACGACAGGTACGTCTTCACCGTACCTCTGATGAATGTTCGACATAGCGGACAGTTGCGAACCTTAGGCGAACAGTTGTCGCAGCAGATGAGATGGCCGCACGGAAGGAAAACCGTGTTCACCTCTTTATCCATGCACA
Source organism: Bimastos eiseni (assembly GCA_959347315.1). Classification (NCBI taxonomy): domain Eukaryota; kingdom Metazoa; phylum Annelida; class Clitellata; order Crassiclitellata; family Lumbricidae; genus Bimastos; species Bimastos eiseni. The sequence continues at coordinate 4,205,272 of OY365819.1, read as the reverse complement.
CCTTGCACGTTCTGGCTTCCTTCAGGCGACTGTTTTCGTCCAAAAGTTGCTGCTCCTCTGTAGAAAAATAAAAGGCACTTACAATAAGAATTATTATACAGAAAATAGAAAATAGAAATATAGTAGTGCAGAAAATGCACTGAACTTCCAACGCATTATATTGAGAAGTATATAACAACTTGCTACGACAAGTACTTTGCCTGGACAGAAAAATATCAGATCATTATGCCACTATCTATCGAATACCCAAGCATCAATCGACTGCAAAGCAAACATGAGTAAAGGACTTGCTCAAGGCTTAACAAACAGTAACCGTTTTAGCATTGCCTCAAAACCAAACTCTCCACATGGCAAAGGAAGGGCCCAAAACAATTCTGCCATTCCAGTCTAACAAAATCAGTCTGTCTCAAGAGTAGCTCCTCATTTGTTCGGCTTACCAGGATCGACGAACAAGCCAGGAATTTCGTCTGCGGGAGAATTTGCAGCGGCTGTAATAGATTCTGAACCTGTCTCCCCAAGAACTGCTGGTAGCTGTTCACTTGAACACATCGATGAACTGCTACTTCCACCAGCACTGGCACCCGTCTTTTCTTTCTTATGGCCACGTCTTCGTTTCTTGGTTGGACCATTTCCTATATAGGGAGCAACATAAATTAATTTCATATCTACATTGCATTCAACTGTTCCATATATACTTTAATAAATATTTAAGAGAAGTAATACAAAGCAATGAGCAATAATTCAACTCCTAACAGTTTTCAAAACGATCATTAACTTGAACAAATCGAAACTAGAACTGTCATCATAACTGAAATGTTAATGACACCAACCTTTCTTTGCACCGTCTGCAGTTCTAGGTTCAGTTTCATCACCAAACGAAGCAGAAGCACCAGTAGACGTAGATGCAACAGATGAAGAAGTGCCCATTAATGCAGGAGATGCTACAGTTGCAGTAGATAAAGGAGCATCAAGAGTTGACATAAGTGAAGGACATGCTAAATTGACAGAAGATGAGGTGGCAGCTGAAGGCGCAGAATTGACACTCGAAGTAGAAGCAGCTTTCATCTGTGCCTCCGCTCCTATATACGATTGACTGATCCCCAACGACAGAAGTTGCTCCACAAGTGACTCAGCACTTGGAAATAATTGTCCTGTCAAACAAAATTATTTCGTAAATACTCTGACTGAAAGACAATGACCATGAAAAAGACAATGGTAAAGAACTTACAATGACTAAGAATTTAGGCCCATAACCTATTTACTAACTTTTGTGTTGCCAGTATCAAAAAACAGCAGTTGTAAACAATGTTTTGTGAATAGTTTTAGTGGTAAAATATTATAGACTACTTAAAGACTAAATGATCATCACTGATAACCAAACAAGCCTCACGGAATTATCAGAACAACATAAGTGCAAAAACTGTGTGTCAAAGTAAACGGACATCAATATGAATGAATAACAAATAAATGCATTTACTAAACACACGCTTAATTAACAACGCATTATCTGAACCTGGTAAAATTCCTAAAGTAATTCTTTCCTTAATTCATATTTGTTTATTGATTAATCAATTCCAAATTTCCCTTAATTCCTTTTTGTATGCAACAATCTTTGTTCCATCAGTGCCCAACATAAATAACATTTAAAATAAACAATTTCCTAAAGACATTTACGAAAACTAAGAATATTGCAAATAAAATACCGACCTGTTTCAGTTAAGTGCTGCTGTACAACTTGTTCCACGCTCTCTTCAGGAAAACCCATTTCCATGGCAGCACGCACAGTTGTAGTGCTCATAAACGCCTCAACAGCGGGCAGCTCGGTAGACGTCTGCGCCATAGATGCACCCGTCATGACAGCACCAGTCAGAGAAGGAAGATTCTGATCGCTGCTCCCCAGTCCAGCGTCATTTTCAATCCCAACATTTCCAACGTCAAGTTTGAGCACAAACGGACATCGGGGGAAGTGTTTCCTGTGCTCCTCTGTCGGACAGTCACCCGGAACCCACGAGTGGAGGCTGCTGTGGCAGAATGCACACCGCACCCGGTCGATCGACCCGGTGTAGAAGAATCCCTCGCGAGCAAGCACTTCCGGAATGGCATAAGCGGACGAGGGCCAGTCGTAAAATGTATCCAAACGAATGCGTTCTCTTCTCAGTAATTCGTAATCCGGGTTCAGACGATCAACTCTAACAGACAGACTTAGACATGCATTTGGCGCGGCCTCATCTTGTCTGTTCTGGCCGTGGAAACGCCTTGATGCAGAAATGTACACATCAAATAGGTTACTATTTGAAACCTCTGAGGAAGGAGGTCTAATCGGCACAAGAAAGTTATTACCAGCGGTGACCTGATTCGCAAACAGACATCCTGGCGATCTCTTTCTGTGTTCTTCGGCTGGATTAACATCTCGCGTTAGGTTGTCCAGTTTGATATGGCACAGAGGACAGAAAACTGTGCTGCCTTCACCAGAATAAGCAAATCCATATCTGGCGAGGGAGAGGGGTGACGGAGTGTCACCCTCTGGCCAACGCGTGAAAGAGGAAAGTCTTTCCAACTCCTGTTCCATTCTCTCGGTTTCTAACTGCATGTCGCTCTGGAACGTTTTTACTACAATGTTAAATAGCACCATAACGTTAGCATTTTTGCAGCTTCATGGCTTCCATATTCAATATCATAATGGAAATTTTCTTAATAAGCTACAATGCAAAGACAGCCATGATGATCTAACAAATCTTATATTTTGAATTCAAATTTTACACCTGATAGAGAGGGAACTGCCAATTGTATTAAATTATTATTTTATCGCTTTTTTTAAAATTTGATAAACTTCGAAGCTAGGTTTTTAGTCAAAAGTTTAGTAACATTAAACAACAGGACATAGAGAACAGTTAAGAAATTACAACTTTGGGTGTGTTTAAATCACAGAAATTTTTTTTTTACAGTTTTGCAAAACTCTCAAACATCTCATGCTGAATGGTCTAGCCCAAATCATATTAAAAAAGTGGATTCTGCACAATTGTTTTAAGACAACTTTCATAACCTACAAGCCGTCTCTGAACCGCAGACAAATAAAACAGGGTCAGAAACCTCGAAGACATAACCGCAGTGGTTTGGTGGTCCCGCCTTTCCTCGCCCAACAAACTGATCAAACGTAAATGTTTCCACATTATATAGCTCCAATAAAATATACAGATGGTTCTTTATGTCTAAATATACAGCACAGCTTGGCTATGCAAGCCGACTTTACTGTAAGAGGGTCGCACATGACGGGATTGTGGCTGGTGAGAAGTTTTCGAAGATCTATATTCACACGCTATGCCGTTATATAGCTTAACCTCTGGAAATGTGCAGAGACCACTTAATGTCTAAATATAATTATAAAAAATTATATCGGTAACAAACTACAAGAATTTCCAATATTATTAATATCGTAGACCAAAGCCATAATAACGGTCTTGGAAAAACGTCTGTCAAGTTGACCCATATACATCAATATGTGGTCAATGCGCAGCTATTAATAAGGCCAGTATTACTTTGTAAACAGCTCTTGATGTATATAGGCTATGGCGCTTCTTTGCTTACCTTGTACTGGCCGTCCAGCGGATGTCGAAACCGAAGACACCCACCACATGGAAGATGTCACGGCCAGTAACTCCTGCAGAAAAAACTATACTAAATATATAACCTCTCCTAACGTTTGTCCTAAGACTCAAACCCATGCCTCTCAACATAAAATGGATAAAATTTAACTTTGTAGGCTTAAGTTAGAGCCTGGCCTTTATTGATGCATACTCAGCTTATTTTAAAACCTTAGGATTCGGTCAATATCCGAATATATATATATATATATATATATATATATATATATATATATATATATACAGGTCTGCTTTAACGACACGTACATCCCAGCATAAACCTACTAAAAATACTACACGTCGATCTATTAATGACCCTATGAAGACGTTGAAAGAAACTTACGGTTTTCGTTTGACAATATTTCAACGGTCATTTTTTCCCAAAGACTGAATACACTGTAGGCCGTATAGGCTACAATTTTTCGTTTAGCAATGTACGAAAATTATAAACTGCTAGCTAGACTTGTTCAATGATATCGTAGAACGCAATTTTGCCTTTATAAGCTGCTTTCAATAGTGATTCTAGAAATTTCCAGCTGAGTCATCGACAATAATAAAAACAGTGTGATTGGTTCTTGGGCAACGTAGGCCTAGCAAAGTTTTTTTCCACAGCTTGCTACGTGACTGCTTCGAACGTTATTAGATATCATTCATTGACAAAATACCGTCAATAGGCCTAGATATAGGTACAGGGTGCGTGACGTATAAAGTGCACGAATTACGCAATATACCGTATATATATATATATATATATATATAACACTGTATTCATTCATAATAGTATTGTAAACATAGGTCTATCCGTATCCGGGCGTGTCGTTGTGAAAGATCGTTCTAGATTAAACCTAGGCCTATCTAGAATAGGTTGAAGTGTGCCTGCATACGCAGTATTAATTAAACAAGAGAAGGTTCTTATAATCTTAACTAGAGATGTCTTTCAACCGAAGAACGTTCGAGTTTTGACAATCGGCCTAATAAGTATAACGTCAACGTCCCTATATAATTATGCTGAACTTAGCCTAATAATATTATTGTTATAGGCCTCGTCCAGCGCAAACTAGCGAGAACTGAGTAATTAATATGAATTGTTCTTGGTACCTGAATATGTAGGCTGCCGGATTAAAAAATTAACCGGATCAAGACCGTAACGACCCTGCATAAACCGCCTATCCTATATTGTGTGACGTCATATGCCGACATCATCATTACACAGCACATTTGATTTTTATGATTACGACAAAATGGTGGCATCACGATTAGGAAACCTATGCAAATGAGAGTTCTGCTTACCTAAGCTTAACTAATGAAAGAATGCAAATAATCTATAGAATGCTGTTGCGCAAATGCCCCTGCGCAACGGTCTCCCTCGAGCTTTCGCTGCTGAGCCTAATGGGGCCCGCAGCTAAAGCTCTCGATGTAGTCGCTTGAGGCGCCACCTATTTTTCTATTGCGTAGGTGACGCGTGAGCGGCCATGTTGTTGTGTTGAAATGGTCGAAGTTCTAGAAGGGTGGAAGTTAGCGAGTCGGTAAAAGTTCATTAAAAGGTCATATTCGCGATTAGTTCCGTGTAGAAAACTTAGCGAAATTGATAAGAGAAGTATTGCGACTTGCGTGGTGCAAGTGTCGTCTGGAAATTTCGAATGTGCACAAAAATAAATGTGATTAACTTTTGTCCAGAACTGGCGATAGCGCGAATGCATTATAACTGACGGCATTCGGCTGGAGTACATTTTTATAGCGCTGTGCTAGGAAGAATAGATAACAAAGTAGCTAAGAAATTTGGTTAAAATCTGTCATTACCTAACTATATAATTAGTGCAGTTTTTTAAGGGTTGTTTGATGTTTGGTAGATTATAAAATTCGTTTGTTTGTTGTATAATCGTGATTAATAAATGTAAGCCGCAGCGGGTAGCTTAGGATTAATTGCCGTGAATAAAGATTGTTTGACTATTAAACATACAAATTCGTTAGACTTAAAAATAATTAAGGGGTCATAGTGAGGAGCCCTATGGAAGCGAAAATAGATCAGTCTGCTCGTAGGGACCATACCAGCCCAGGTGCTTCATCTGCTCAGCAGATGATCGCCACCGTCAGCCCCGAGGTCACGGACATTATGTCAAACCCGGTACCAGGTAGTCCTGTGGTGCAAACTGGGGCCCTCACTATACTAGGAACTGAGATAGCGCCGACGGGGGCATATGGGCGAGAAGCCCTGACTTCGCGTTTGAGACGTAGTCGGCGACTGCAAGGGAAATGGCCCGTAGGCTATGCGGTAGGACCGGAAGTGGGATTAACCATGGTAACCTCGGAAGGTGTCCCCGAGCAGCCAGCAACCCCTAGGGGCAGTAAGCCTGACAAGGCGAAGAAAAGACAACGCGAAAGATGTTAAGAAAAAACAAATAAGCCTAGAATGTCAAGAAAAATGTGAATGCGATGAAGAAAGAATAAGCCTACGAAGAAGAACGCGAAGAATTAGAAGAAGAAAAAGAAGGTCGATGATGATGACGACGACGATGATGATGAACAACTTACAAGAACAACGTCAAAGAGCAAGAACAGAAAAAAGAACAGAAAATACAATTGTCATGAAAGCAATCGAATCACTGCAACAATATGAGAGGTCAAAGGGCTTAAAACGCGCCGAGTTATCGGAAGCGATTGTCTTGCATGCGACAGAGCCATGTCAATCTAGGCCTATATAACCCGCTGATTCTATGGTTGGGTTATATTCCATATAGGCCTAATCTGTTCTGGCTGAACTGGGTTAACAAATGCGATGACCTTGTTCAGTAAAACTGTGGCAGCCCAGGCCCACAGAATCACTAGAAAAGGACACATAGAGTAAGACTAGCATAATTATAATTTTCGCGATAACACCGGTAGGCTAGCCTATAGTAGCCTAACTGAAATTCGTAAAAGCAATGAGTGTATAAAACAGTAGGCCTATTATACACTGCAAAGAGTACAGATTAAAGACCTTCACTTAATAATGCATCCTGTATCAAGTACTCGAGTTCCTGTTAGTTCATGGCTATAGTAGGCTACGTGTTTAAATAAGCACGTCTTACTATGGGGGACACGTGATCGCCACGTTACAAGTAATTCGGACTGATTTTAAGATGCATCTACCTGGTATATAATGGAAACTCCATTAGGGACCAACACATGCTAAAGTTGTGTATAGGTCTAAATGTCAAAATGAGTAATTTTTAATAATATGTTTGAAGTGTTTAAACTCATTTTCACTATTAGACTTAACGAGCATAAACCTACAGTAACCATGTAGTATTGAAGCATGTTTCCTTTTGCATCTGTGAGTGGCCTTAAAGTGGGAGGGAGGCGTGTTCGACCGTGTATGTTGTACGCGCCTCAATCACCCTCTGTCAAAATGACTCGCAATTCCATTGGAAATCACTGGACAACACTTCGGAAGTTGCTGCGCTGGTCAATAAGCTAGTACCCTGTCTGTAGCTTTTGCGTTCATAACTGGAAAGAGAAGGAGGCGGATATGGATATGGAGAGGGAAAGGGAGAAGGAGAAAGATAAGGAGAATTGGAAGGGAAGGGAGAAGGAGAATTAGAAGACAATTAATGAGAAGAAGAAGAAGAGGAAGAAGAAGCAGGAGGAGTTGCAAAAGGAGAAGGAAAATTGAATATTGTTTTGAATAAGTTAGAAATGAATACTGATCAGTTCGCATTGTGCACGTCATGTGATCGTTAAAACGTGACCGCAACTTGTGGTAAAAGCGAATAAAGCACAGCTAAGCTTTAGGCCTATATAGGCCCCTTAAGGCCAAAACAGGAAATTGCAACTGTTTTATGTTTTAATGATGCACCAATAAAATTTCTGTCTACGCTTCAACGCTCGTTTAACGCGACAGAGACGATCATTTATTAGGCATGGTTTCGTATTGAGAGTAGTTTAGTTTTTACTTCTGGTTTGGCTGTTCTTCCGCGTTTAGGCCTATGTATACTGCGAGAACTATGGGATGACTTAGGCCTATACCCGCTGGATATATATATATATATATATATATATATGCCACAGTTTGACGTAAAACTTCTAAGCAAGCCCGTGGCATGCATAGAATTATTTATCATAAAACAGTGCAGTCTTCTTCCTATGTCATGTCATGTCACATCGTTACCGTCGCTTCGCGACAGTTGACTATACAAAAAGTGATGTCCAACGCTTTCTGTCTCGTACGATGTTCATTAAGCTTGTGCCTTATAAGCCATTCCACGCCATCTTCTTAGGACGTCAACAATTATGATGACGATTATGATTGCATTAATCATTACTATTAGTATGTAAGTGCGTGTATGTTTATAATGCAAGCATACATGTATTCATTCTTGTAACTGGAGTTAGCGTATGATTGAGTGAAACTGTTAATCAACATTGGATATATTTTTGTTAATCGACTGGCAGTCGTGTAGGGCCTATAATTAGTAAGTCTTTTAGGTGACCACAACTAGCGGGATCTAGAATAATCGATTGCTACTAATGTCATAGTTTATAATTAGTATATTTGTGTATTTTTTCCTAGTTCGTGTATAATTATTCACTGAAACTTGTTAAAAGAACTATAGTTTATATATGGGACAACATTTCTCATGACAAACATGAGCAGAGCCTTCCAATAATTTTGAGGCAGGCTCTCCTTGGTCACTGGCGTCGCAAAAATCGACGCGAGTGGTAGGCCTTCATTGATTGCCTATATCCAAAAGCCATTCACCTTCGGCCTTCGCTCAATGAGTTAAACTGCAAGACGAGCCTAGATCCAGACCAATTATTTTATTTACCTAATTTATATTAGGCCTAATTTAGCTCACTTACTTGCGGCAGCGGTCAATGCGTTCCATGACCATAAATATCTGCGATGCAATATGTGACTCGTCAGCACGAAACCAGTCACTTGTATACGAACTATTTTTTCCTGTTTTTTGCACCATCCTGAAGCTGCTAGATTTACCTTTCCAAAACCGTTTTCAGCTAGTTTATGCCTTGCATACAGCCAAAGTTATAGAATTTCCAATGTGACCATTTACGTAAAGTGCTATTCGAGAAAACTGCGTGCAAAGTTTAGTCATATTTTTTTTATAATCTCCTTAGCAACGGCTATTGTTTTTGAACCGATTTTACTGAAATTTGGCACCATTGCAGCTGCAGGTATTGCAAATGTACTTTCGAAATTTGGTGTAGATATCTCAAGTAGGAACAAAGTTATTAAAGTTATTCCAGTTGACCAACGAAAAATCATTTTTTTTAAAAACTAAAACTGAAACTAAATGTCAATTTTATTACAAAAGTCTCAAATTCCGAGAGAGGTTAAGCAGCTGTTACCTGCTAAGGAATTAGATATTGCAATACAGTAATGGATAAAATTAACATCCATATAATAAAAACACAGAAATAAAATGACAGTTTATTCCAGTCACACTATGTATTCAGAAATGCCGATGTTTTTTAATGCCCGAAAATATGGCCGCAGATGTTCTTGCCAATCTATAACCGGGACCAAGGATGTTCCATCTTCCAGGCCAACAAGCTGACTCTGATTTACAGAAGCACTTCCATTCACCACAGATGCCATTTCTGACAGAGATGACACTGCATGGCGTCTGAATGCCTGTTTCAGAAGCCCAAAACACCAATCCGGGGCAAACTTTGTGTGTCCTACGATTAAATAATTCAACAATATAGACTTGTGAAGACCAATGGCAACCCTCCATGCACAGTACCAAAGCATGAAACGATTCTTGTTTTGGCCTGAACAGTTATCACAATGAAGCTTGACATCAGTCTCACCAAATCCATAATGCTGAAAGAAATAATGCAAATAGGACACAACAGCATTCGAACCCTTACTGATGAGATGGGCTTCGTCAATCAGAAAGTTCACTTGTCGAGGAACCCCTTCACAGCAGACACCAAATATGCCTAACTTGCGTGGAACAAGGAAGTATATTGGTCCTGGCTGTAAAGGATCACTCGGCAAATGTACTTGCTGTGCATAGTCAAAACTGTAGTGCATGGACATGCTGCAGCTACACGGAGCACTTGCTTGCAAATCAGAGAGACCGAATTCCAGGCATGTTGATTTTGCCTCGTCAACCATAGATTTGTAGAGTGATCGTTCAATCTAGACATCATTCAAATGCTGTTCTTGTTGACGAAGCCGGTCACCTGTGAAAAATATGTATTATAATTAATTTAAAAACTAATAATTTATCGAGAGAACATCATTGGTCTTATATTTATACCATTGAATCTGTAAAGATTGAGATTTTCATTTCAACGTGGGGCACCAGTGAACTAATTGAAACCTACAAGATTATAATTTGAAAGAAGGCAGTGCAGCTACAGGATTTTTTAATTAGCAACAAACAAGGCAATTCTGGACATCATTATAAAATTTATGTTTAAGACACTCCAAGGAACAAAAGGGCAGAAATTCTTCAGTTCAACGGTTCTGGAATGATTTGGATGATGGAAGAGGAAGATAGGAGAGATAGACACAGGTTAACTTGCAGTGCTTCTAACGTCTGAGCCATTTAAACCCATGTTATGTCATACGATACAATACAACTGCAGTGCAATTGAGCATGATGGACTTGCTCAAGGTCAGTAAGCAGTAACTTCCTTGGACAAGGTTTGAAACCATGTTACAGGTCAAAAGCTCTAGTCAACCTGTCACCATTTAGTTAAGTGCAAATTGTAATCTCGCATGCAGACAAAGCTTGGTGCTCCTAATAACAACAAAACACTACAACAGCATTTCAAATTTCCCAAACAACTTACTTTCTTGCTTTTCTCTATAAAATCATAGAAAACTATGCAGTTCAAATCAAACCTTTTTCATGATCCTCGATATTGGCACTACGGTAGATCAACGTGTTGTTGTTTTGGCAAGTCCAACACAAATCAGTCATTGGCTTGCACGTCGTGATGAATGGAACGAGTTGAAGCCAGTACTGTTTGAAGGTAGAAAATCCAGCGACTCGTTTTCCATGTTGTTCCATGCACATTTTGTATATGCCGTACACTTTGGTCTTGGTGTGGCTCGATGGCAGCAACTTGATATCATCCCGCTTAAATCCAGGAACCCTTCCAGGAAGCATCATCGCATGCTCACTGGCATAATTTGTCAGGAAGCGAATGATATCTTCAATTTCGCTAAACTGAAAGCAGTGGGTGTTGTTCTTACGTCCACCGCTTTGTTTTTCTTTTGGTGTTAAACCTTCTGTTTTATACCACTTGAGAATCCCCGTCAGTCTGTCCTGGCTAATCCCGTGGATGAACTTAAAGGTTGTACGGCAGATCTGACGGCTTTCCAAATAATATGATGTTCGCTGGTGTTGACGCACCGCTTGGCTGGATTTCCTGCTGCGACAAGTCTCATCGGACATGTTTATTGTGCAAGAAATTTTGCCGAGTAGCACCAACATTTGATCCCGAGGGACAAGTGCAGCCATTTCCATTCTACGCCTGACCATGTCCTCCGGAGCATACTGGCTACTGCATGGGAGTCCATTATTAAGTTTACATTGACATCTACAAATAAACAACCCATATACAAATGTTTTTTTCTATTGATCAAATTCATTTCAGTTTGCTTTTATAAAAGCCATGCAACAAAAAAGCAAAGCCAATGCTAAAAGCCTTCATTCAAAACAAACAGCGATTTACAAGATTTATCAGCCGGTAGACTGCAATTATTGATTATCGAGAAGAATCCTGATAAAAAAATAAAATGCAATTGAAATACTAATTATTATTTCCTATCATTAACTTAATCAATTAATGATAAACTTGTACATTGCACAATAAGGATTGTAAAAGATGAAGTAGTGCAAGAGAGGAAATGACACAACTTTTGCATTTATACCTGAATACTTAAAGACAAGCTCAATAATACAGGTTGTAAACCTAACCGTTATGCCTAAGGTCTTATGAAAACGAGCACAGTGAGAAGAGGGTCTAAACCTAGCAGTTATGCCTGAATATTTATAAAGACAAGCTCAACTAGAACAGGCTAACCTTTACAGTTATGCCTGAGACTTATAATAATAATTAGCTCAATAATTAGAGCTTAATTTAAACTGATTTTCGTATAGGAGCCGCAGTGAATCAGAAACAGTATGCGATTGCCTATAAACAAGGATCCTGTGGTGCAGTTAGAGCTTAGTTTAAACAGTGATTTTCGTATAGGAGTTGCAGTGAATCAGAAACGGTACGTCAATGTCTATAAACAAGGATCCTGTGGCGCACAGTATTTAAAAAATAATCGGGGCTTACCTGAATTCAACCGCTTTCTGATATTCAACGGCATTGTCATCAGTTACGAACTCGCTAGATGTTTTAGCGTGCGTCATGACCTCTTCGAAATCCGAAACATTCATTTCATTTTCTTCTTGGTCATCTGAATCGTTGTTGGCATCAGATTCTGTCCGAAAATCATCATCACTGAAAGGTATCGGATATTGTTTACATACGTCGACCTCCTTCTGGGCAAGCTGTGTGCGTAATAGATAAGCTAAGGTCATATGTTAATAATAGAACAGGAAAAGGAGATATTCTGCTTCAAAACGAGACCATGAAGGCGGGAAATCTCAAACCATAACCTAATTAAATATGACAACAAAGATAGCGAAATTTGAACCGAAATTATGATTTTCCGTCTCGTAACATTATAGGGCTGTTGGTAAAAATCTTTTTTGAAGCCTTTATGAAAGTCCAAACAAAAGTTTTAGATATTATTTCTATTAAATATATATTTTTGTAATCGTTTCTGCATTAATATCAATTACGACCGGTTTGAGGTTTCGTGTCATTTTTGGTCATTCTAAGCCTGATTGTAACCAGCGACATGCGACTGCTTTTGCAAAATTTTTGCACATATAACAGACCACATGACTTGCTATTCGACTCTTGAGGTGATAATGATGATGACGAGAGTGACAATGGTAGTTCTGATGATGATAGTATATGATTATAATTCCGACTCAATTGATGTTGATTTTGGCGCATGTGACATTGACATGGATAAATCAGTTATATATAATGAAATAACGTCACTCATTGACATGTGACTTAATGAGGGAGAATATTGTCAATGTGACGCAAGAACACAGATTATTATGCGACGGTAAATCATGTTAATGTGATTGCACGATTTGGTACGTATGTACACCTCTCATCATATCTTTTCATTCTAATTCAATGGCAAATATTGAGATCAATATCTCATTGAGTTCAACTTGTATCTGGGAATACTGTCATTCGATTAATTAAATCATTATAGCCAAATAGCACGATAAAACTAATTACAACTATGAAGCGGGACGGAAAACGAAAGTTAATTGCGATAGGTCTAGGCCTATTAGATTAGAAATAAATAATCAGCTGTACGAATACGGTAGGCGATAATTTAATATTATACGCGGCGATGGCGAAGCTGAATACTTAAAAATCAACCGCACACGATATCATTATAGTGTATACCTGCTGCTTTATTTATCAATTCAATTACATTTTTGAAATGGGAATTTTAAAGGATAATTAGTCTTAATAGAGGCTTTTAGGAAGACGCTACGTTGATGTTTCAAAGAAAGTAGGGTATACTTGCCACAATAAATGCCAGTTACACGGTCATCAAAATGGAAAACAGTCCTGGTTTCGAAAACACAATAAAATGCAGCTTACAGGCGGACGATCGCCGAACTTTGTGTAAGGACTCTAAAAAGCGACTAGTCTGCAACTTATTCTGATGCTGAGTAAGTATCATGAGTCAGAGTAACGAAATGTGACGTAAGCCACTTCCTGTGACGTATCTGAAGTATGCATTTTGAAACAGACGATTTACCGAGAGATTCACAATCTGTCACACTATACCAATGGTAAGCAGGGGTGTAACAAGCGAGGGGTAGGGGCCCCGGCCCCCCTATTTCAAAACTGGGGTGGGGCAAAGCCCCTCAGTTTTAGTGCTCAGTGCCGCTGTGCTCCCCAAATCGGTTCTTTTTTATGTTTCCCCAATGGCTTTTTAAGATGACTTTTGTTAAACTAATCTATGCTCCCATTTTCCAAATTTGTGGGGACACGAAATTCAAAAAGTTGGGGGAGGGAATACTTTTGAAATTGTGCCCCCCTTTTTTGTAAAACCTTGTTACACCTCTGATGGTAAGCTTATACGACTTACCACCAACCTCTTGTCAGCCTAATTGTAAGCGCAAACAGGGATTTAAAACTACGATCGACGAGTAGCCGTATAAGTTAAAACAGTTCAAAAGCTGATGTTTACCTGTTCGAAACTGCGTTCTGTCTAGAGCAGCCTTCGACAAGAACAATCGAAATATAATTAACTGGTGGTTGCACTCACTGCCAATTTCACTTTGCGTGCGATGGTACCATAAAACCTAAGCATAGGAGACAGACAAACTGACGGTCCAGTGACGGAATGGCAGAGGCAGAAGAAGGCGATAACCATAGAATAGAAATTGAAAATAGGTTTTTTGTTGAGGCATTGACCATCGAGCAACGGTACTCTGGTGACCTTGTAGCGATATAACCACGCTACAACAACGACATCTACAATCTGCATTTCATGAAGTCAGCCTAAGCCCGTGACACAATTGTGATGCAATATAAACCAAGATTCAAAAGGTCGTGATTTTTCAATGCACAACATACTTAACGTTATACAGTTGTGGAAGTAATAATTATGATTGCATCACCCAGTGATCAAAGCTAGAGGCGGCACAATTAAAATATTAGGACGTAGGCCTAATGAGTAGAAACAATGAATTTTCTTATTTTCTTTCTCGTGCCGACAAGAAATATTCTTGAAAATATGTGAATGACCGATTTTAATATGCCTGTTTAAATAATACTTTGAATTACATTAATTAGAATATCGACTTTTGATGTAGGGGCCTATCAAACCGCTTTTTAGCTTCTTGCAGAGCGATGCAATATTTTTTCTCCACTGGATATGCATTACACGATATGCATAGGCCTACATATTCCCTATCTGTATACATGTATTATATAATAACACAAATTATGTATATACATGTTTGCCATCTATGGGCTATGCACGTACAAATGTATCTATGTACATCTATATACACAATATTAAATATATATTTTAACATACCTATGGGCTACATTATACATAGCGTAATGTAGACCACGCACCCGGTGTTCCACGCTCTGGTGGCCTCCGTGAAACGCATGCCACAGGTAGGATGTTGGATATCAGCTTTCTCCAGTTGAAGTCTGATTAACCATGGAGAAGTAAGTTCAAGTAACTGTTATGATTGAGCGCTTGACCAGCTGCTGCTAACGCGTACATATACTGACTGGCCGTTGAAACTGTGGCTGACCACACACACGCAAGGTGGATCCACACGTCAAGGCACAAACAGACGTCATACGTGGTATGGCTACCTCTATCGATGCTCCTCTGTTTCTGCTTTGCTGTATTGATGGTTTTGAGACCGTTGCAGTAGGCTATGCTGGCATTCAGCCTATGCTAGCGCCAATTAAGTACATCTAGATTTATTTACGCCTAGGTTTATTTGAATACATTCTGAACGCAAACAAATGGACTGCTCGCTATCAGAGGCATCTCTAGCCTCGGACCGCCAGAGGCCCTCAGACCAGCCGGAGACCAGTGTTGGGCACGACACCAAAACCTCGAGACCCAGACCGAGACCAAGACCGAGAGGTCCAAGACCAAGACCGTCTCGAGACCAAGACCGTCTCGAGACCAAGACCGTCTCGAGACCAAGACCGTCTCGAGACCAAGACCGTCTCGAGACCAAGACCGCGGTCTCGAGACCACATCCCTGCCGGAGACCTATGACCGCCGGGAACTCTTAACCTCGGGTGCCCTTTTGCATTGCACAATTTGCACATGATGCACAACCCATTGCTACGTCAAATAAAAGCGTGATTACATGCCATTAATTTGCCGTGATTATCGCCCATTTCCTCAGATTTTCAACAATGAATTTTTAACTTTTCTGCAGTGAATTCACTACCGTTGCTTCCGTCTGGCGTCGGTTGATGTAGCCTTCGCTTTATCTGTCCGTCCATCTGTTAGTCTGTCCAGCTTTGTTTATCGTAGTATATTTTTATCTCTCCATCCTGGTCTCTCCTTTCGGTCTTTGGTCGCTCTCGATCAGATGCTATCCAGTCGCTCCTCATCACAGGAGTCTGGACTGCCTTCTCTGATCCATCCAACCTACCAACTCTATTAATGCGTCCATCCATCCATCATCCCACCCACCCTCCGTCCTTCCTTCCTTCCATCCCTCTCTCCAGCCCTCCGTCCATGCATCCTTCCAAAAAGAAGCATAGAGAAAAAGACAGGCAGACCCACAGACGGATAGTTAGGGCATAACGGAGTACATGCTATGATAAAAGTGCTGATGATCAACTGTGGGTTTGTTGGTTCTCTAAATAAGGGCATAGATGAACGACAAAATCCCCAAAACCACCTTTGACTTTCAATTCTTGTTCGGCCATCCTCCAGTTTCCATTTCGCATTCTCTCAATTTCTCTTTCTATTCTTACCAGATACGTCATTTCAGCATTTTTCAGAGGGGCAAGCAAGAATTTTTTGGCGACAGAGGGAAGTAAAAAAAATGAGTTGTTAAGCAAGTATTTTTGTTTTTCAAATTTATTTTGGTTTGGTTTTTGAGTTTTCAGTGTTACCAGAAGATCTGATTTATTAAATCTTGTATCCGGAAAAAACGCTGATACAGTTTCAAATAAGTGAAATCATTCAATTATGTTCACCTGTGATGTGATATAATGTTAATATATGAAATTAAATTAGATTTATTATCAATATGGCTATTAAATTATGACCTCGTATGGAGATTTACACGTACTATAATCTTAATCAGAAATTCAGGGTGTGCAAATGGCCCCCGAGCCCTACCAAATGACGTCCCTGGTTCTTACGCCTATAGGTTTTGCACTCCTCCTTCCGCTCCAATCTTGTTGTATTACTTTGCTTTTGCCGTATAGTTGAAATGAAATAGATTGACCAATTGAGTTGATTACAGATTGTGGTTGTCTAATAATTCCATTTAATATGGCAATCGCACAGGGTATAACACAATAAATACAGGACTAGCTAGAGGAAAGGGAAGACAAAGCAGAACAAACTGGTTGAATGGTATCAGAAAATGAACGGACCTTTCGACAACACAGATGAACACTCAGAACAGACAGTAATGTAGAAGGATTGTGCATGACGCTGCCTATCCACGTATCGAAGACGGCATAACAGAACACAGGACAATGTAGGTGATTTAATCGTACCCATCGCCTCCAAATGAATGGCGTCAGAAATAACTGATGATGATGAGGCTAGCGTATGGAGTGTCTACGTCATTACTCTATGACTGTTAATTCCTTATGTTGCGCTGCGTTGCAGAATACATAGGCCTACACCTGCAGTAACCACTAACGCTATGTCTTATATATATTTATTTATATATATATATATCATATATATATATATTATACGTATATATATATGAAATACAAGATGTGTGTTATATATAGATAGTATATCTTAAAATTCTTATATCTCGCAGATATATAAATATGTATGTATACTTTTGTATATGTATATCTTATGTCTTTTTGAGCGCGTGAGCAGGTGCACGTGATGAATGGAGTCCGCGTGGAATTCATTTGGACGTCTTGACCTTCATCATCATCATCAGCAGCAGCAGCAGCATCAGCATCAACGGATGTTTTAAGGAGAGAGAGTCTAGGAATCGCCCAGCCATACGACGATGATGGTGATGGTGATGATGCTTCGTTTACAATGACCGAACGTCTTCACCATGCGAGGCAGCTTCAGAGGAATACATAGTCACCGAAGACTGACCAAGCAAGGTTAAAGGGTGCGATCTTTGCACGTCTGTCTGTCTGTCTCTGTTTCTCTATCAATCTGTCCTCCCTCCCTCCCTCCCTCCCTCCCTTGTATCTTTGTCTCTGCCTCTGCTTCTACTTCTGCCTCTGCCTCTGAGGCTCTGCCTCCGCCTCTACCCGACCCTTGCCTCTCTCTCTGCCTCTCTTTCTTTCTTTCTCTCTCCCCTCTCTCTCTCTCTCTCTCTCTCTCTCTCTCTCTCTCTCTCTCTCTCTCTCTCTCTCTCTCTCTCTCTCTCTCTCTGTCTCTATCTCTCTCATGCTTTATATCTTAACATCTCTCTTTTCTTGTCAGCTACACACCGTTTCACTTTGACTCACTCACTTGCTCTCTCTGTTCCCCTGTCTCTGTCTGCCTGCCTCTGCCTCTGCCTTTGTATTCGTCTCTGTATGTCTGTCTCTATCTCTCCCTGTCTCAGTATCTCTCCATCTCCACCCCTTTCTGATTCCACCTGACTGTTTGTGAGAGCTGCATCTTCTCCATCAATTCCCACCCATTCCATCACACTGGGAAAGAGTTAGGGTCGCAAATGAATCCGTGTTTATCTCTGCTTGTTATCTCTGCTCGCCACCTGGACGCGTCTTCCGGGAGGGAGGGGGTAGATGGGGAGGGGTGGGTGTCAGAGGGAGGCTTTCGGAGCAACCCATGGCCAGCCGTGGGCTATCGCATCTTCATCAGTTTCTCATTTCAACGCGATCCCAGATCTTCCCCTGATGTTCCCTTATCAGCTCTCGATCTCTTTTCACGTTGGGCTCTGTAGTCTTTTGAAGGCAGGCGAGTCGTGAGTGAGTGACTGAGTGAATGAGTGAGTGAATTAACTAGTGAATGAATGAGTGAATGAATGAATAGGTGAGTGAATGAGCGAGTGAGTGAGCGAATGAGTGAGTGAGCGAATGAGTGAGTGACCGAGCGAGTGAGTGAGTGAGTGAATGAATGAATGAGTGAGTGAATTAATTAGTGAATGAATGAAAGAGTGAGTGAATGAATGAATGAATGAATGAGCGAGTGAATGAGTGAGTGAGTGAGTGAGTGAGTGAGTGAGTGAGTAAATGAGCAATTAAAACAAATGTCACATGACACTACAAAAGAGCATGCTTTATTATAAGAGTAGAACAATGCTGGCAGGAGCAACTGATGCAGTCTGAATATTAATATACACTCGCATGTATGTGTGTGGCCTTGAGATGATGTATAAGGTTCAGTAGTTAGCAGAAAGGTCACGTGTTAAAATTCACTCAAGAGCAGAAAGTTGAATCGAGTTCCATCTGTTTCCCCCTTTACCAACTCAGCTATAACGAGCGCACTGACTGTAAACTCTCGGTGGAAAAACGATACGGCGATGGAGAAGACTGGCCACCCGCCATCATATGCCGAAGCCAAGGATAAGAAATCGCTAGCATTTCATGCCCATGACAGCAAGAACTTTCTGTTGAAGCGATCCCAGATGTTTAAAATGTTAATGTTTAAAATGTTTAAAAACGTTAATTGGCCCACGTACGAGTCTGAGCCCCGGTGTAATGATTGTCATCTAATTTTACAGACACGACTAACTAGGCCTATGATATTATTATAACTGCATGCAACTCAATGCCGCCATATCGTGCGCATGCTATCAAATGTAAAAGGTTACGCTTTTACAGCAAGTTAATTCAAGGAACGAAAATACAATACAATTGCAATACCATGAAATATAACGGCCGCCTAAGGGATTGCTTCATTCCACTTCTTCTATTGCTCAAAACTTATGGAATTATACATGTTACATAGGCCAACGGTTGAAATTAGAAGCAATTAGGGAGAAATCATTAAAACTAACAATATTGCAATGATTGTTATACTTGTAGAGCGACAAATCACATTCTAGCACCACCATGTCCAACAGTGTCTGCCCTAGGCAGCCATTGCTTCAGTAGTCCAGCGCAGGACGGCGGTATCAATCATGGACGAGAGAAGCGGGATATAAAGTTTTCACCAGGTGTTGTTGATGTTGAAACGCCATGCCGTAAACAGACCGGGCTTTCGGCCCCGAGAATACTGAGGGACCCCCAAGAGCTCTCTAGTTTCTGTCAGTGGCAAAAGATTCTCATCACTATCGATCGATGCCTCGTATTCATTGACTCGCTGATTGCACATTGACAGATTTTTTTGATTGCTTATTGACTGCTTATTAATTACTTATTGATTGCTTTTTGATTGTTCTTTGATTGGTTATTGACTGCTTATTGATTACGCATTGACTGCTTATTGACTGCCTTTTGATTGTTTACTGATTGGTTATTGACTGCTTATTGACTGTTTATTGACTGCTCGCTAATCGCTCATTTAACTCTGTCACGAGTGTCATTATTTTTCAATTTTAGAGTCTTCAGGTCGTTTTTATCATACCTTCCCAGTTCTTATTCTGTTGTGCCCGACTGCGTCGTCCGTTGACATACGCTCTAATAATTCTCTTTATGCAGCTTTCATCCTCTCTTCTCATCACATGACCACATCATCTCATTCTGGCCTCTCGTATTTTTCCGTAATACATGCCACTTCCAGCGCCTTTCTGATGAGAATTCCTTGTTCATCCCTATCCAAATCACATACGGATTGACCTCACTCTCTTACGGACCAGATATTGACCTCTGCAGTAAGCGACCTGGTCTTATTCTACCCTCTTTTAATGTCTTCTGCTTAAACACCGAATCACCGATGCGATAATAGCAATAAATTAGAGCTGCAACGAAAGTCGATTATCCAATACTTGAGAATAACTATTCTCTCGTTTCGACACGGGCGGCCAATGCTACGATTTCAGAATCGCGATATACGTTAATACTTTTTAGTGCCAGCGATAGTAGGTCTGGATAAAGTATACTCTTATAAGCTTACACCGCCCGGGGCGAGTGTATATATTTTGCCAAGGCTGGCGCGATGAGGTCACGCACCTGTTTGTATATAAAAAAATACGGTCGTTACGGCCATGAATCCAGAATAGCGGAATGAAAAAGTCGTTGGCCGCTAAGAGCTGCGATTTGGACACTTCTAGCGCTGCAATATAGCGGGGGCAATAAGTACTTGCCTTTGCAGACATCCCGTCGTCTGTCTACCTGTGTGTGTGTGTGTGTGTACGCGTGGTGTGCGTGCGGGTGTCACTGCGTGTCTCTCTATTTGTCTTGCTGTCTGTTCTTGTTGTTCGTTTTTGTCATTGTTTTCGTTGTTTGAATCATTCATTCATTCATTAGTTCGGTCAGCCAGTCAATCAGTTAACCAGCCACTCAGCTAATTATTAATTTAAATAGTCGATCAGCCAGCCAGCTGACTGTTTGACCGAATGAGTTAATGAATCAATCATTTAATCAATCAGCTTATGCTTTGCGGATGGCATGGAAAGCACACTATCGAAAGAGAGACTTTAAACTATATACCAGAAAGCACACGCAGGCCTACACATGAACAGATAGACAAACAACGGGTGAATATAAAGAAACAAGACTAATCAGTCTCGCATCTCTTCGTCCCGTGAGTGAGGACTTCTATGGTCAAAACCTGAGCAATTGCGTACAATTGCCCTTTCATTATGAACTCTGTTCCTTCCTTTGATATGTTCCTTGTTACTAACAGAGGAGCAAAGTAACGATTTCCGTTGTGTCAAGATCACTTCCGTTTCTCTGGCTCTCGCACGGGAAGCGCTATGTAAATTTCAGATGCAGTTGATTCCTCAGAATATATTCGGACAAAAAGTGGATGTTTCGCCAACGTAGTCCTGGTTCCTGAAGGTCTAACTAAGACTTACTCTATGTCATCCCAAAAGCGAAGCGATCGTCTTTCACAGACCGACGACCGATACTCGCCGCAACTGAGGTTGCTCTTAGAACGCACCCCCTGCATATGGACGGTTGTCTGGGTTGAGGGAGCAGGGGCAGAATTGTGGTAAGGAAGGAAAGATGGAGGGATGGAGAGAAAGATCGAGGTTAAGGAAGGAGTAAAGAATTGAGGAAGGGATGGCAGAAGTAAAGGAGGGCAAGAGGGTGAGAAGATGGGACGGAAGGACGAAGGGAAGGATAGCTGGAAGGACAGAGGGAGGGAAGAATATAGGGAAGAGTAGAGAGAAGGAGGGAGGGAAAGATGGAGGGAAGGATGACTGGAAGGACATATTGAGTAGGAAGGGTGGAGGAAGTATGGAAGAAAAGATGGCTGGATGGAGAGAAAGACCGATGGAGGGAGGGAAGGAGGGAGAGGAGGAGAGAAGGAGGAGTGGAAAAACTGAGGAAATGTAAGCAGAAGAGAGTGAAACAGTGTTTCCTAAAATTGACGAAAGATAAACACAGGATCCTCTGTACATCCCAGAAGGCGCCACGCTGGCGCCTTCTGGGATGCAAAGGCGATCCTGTGTCCACCTAGCGGTAGGCAGAAGTAGCTACGCATCCTCCGCAATCACTCTGACACCTTATTCGCATCCAGAGTCATCCTTCTCTTTCTCATTCTCCTGCTTCTCTTCATTTCTCTTCTCATCCTGCCTCTCTGCCTCGCACTCGTTTCTCCTCTCGTTACTCCTCTCTCCTCTCAAATCGCACCCAGCTGTTCTCATGCTATTCCTCCTCACGCCCCTCTTTCTGATGCTTTCCTATTCCATAATTACCGACGCATTCTCTCCCTTTCTACCATCCGCTAACTTCCTTCCATTCCTCTATCCCTACCTCTCCTACC
>OY365819.1:4025129-4182782 GCA_959347315.1 Bimastos eiseni | reverse complement strand
AGACAGATTTGCATGAAGCATGCTTCTTAGAAATGCGCCGCCCAAACTTCAAAACAAAACACGGATCATCATGAACACATTAAAGCAAGCGTGCTCAAAGACGAACGTCTGAATTGACATGTACTGTCAAGTGGGGGAAGGTGGTAAAGGGGAGGGGGGGTTTCAGGGAGCGTTGGCAACCATTGCGTGAACGATGGCGTGATTGGTGACATTGTCGGCTGTCAGTGACCAATATCGTTTCGTGGAATGTTTCTTATATTCGCGATGATCCTAGAAAGTTGAATCACACGCCACAGTCAATTCACAACTTCTTAATAATAGTATTCCATCTCACGCATAACATACGCTGTGGTGAATACCCATATATTTATTACATATAATACAATAAATATTAAGCATATTATATAAATTATGTAATATATATATATGATAAATGATTATACATGTATATATATTATAATATAGCATTGGCGTTGAGGAAGTAAATTACTAACGAATAAATGAAGCAAAGAAACAAGGGGCAATGAAACTCAATGAATGAAATGAATGAACGAACGAATGAACGGATGTTGTAAACAAAGCAACAGCTCAACGATGTGAATGAATGTGGAGTAATATATATAAAATCAAGTGAGACAGAGGCAGAGTGAGAACGAGAGGGAAGCATGCATAGGGAGGGAGGTTGGAGTGGCATACAGACAAAACAGGAGTGAGGAACATAGAGAATGAGGCATATTCAAGAGAAGGAGATGGGATGTGAGGAGGAGATGGGATGAGAGCAGACGAGAAAGGGAACGAGGAAAAAATACACAGTGATAGACAGACAGAGACAAGAAGGCAGAGAGACAGACAGAAAGACAGAGCGAGAGAGACAGAGAGACAGAGAGAGAGAGAGAGAGAGGAATGGTTGAATTGGAAGTGTTCTGTCTTATGAGTTGACTGTTCTGTCGGAGGATTTATTGAAACGACCGAATAAACGATCTATCTATCGCTGTTAGCACCTCCCATAGGACTAATCCACACATCTCGGCCATTATATACTATTAAATTTACATATTTAAAGTAATTTGTATATGATACGTTGCACACGATGCATCTCTCTGTCTCTCCCTGTCCTTCTCTCTGTCTTCCTCTGTCTCTTCCTCTCCCTAGCTCTCAGTCTCACATCTTTTCCACTCCCTCTCTCTGTATCTCTTCCCAATATACCCCTCTCCGTATCTCTTTTCTATAATCCCTATCTCTCTCGCTATTGGCTCGCTCTCTCTCTCTCTCTCTCTCTCTCTCTCTCTCTGTCTCTCTCTCTGTCTCTCTCTCTCTCTCTCTTCTCTTCTCCTCACTCTCTCTCTCTCTCTCTCTTCTCCTCTCCTCTCTCTCTCTGTCTCTCTCTCTGTCTCTCTCTCCTCTCTGTCTCTCTCTCTCTCTCTCTCTCTCTCTGTCTCTGTCTCTGTCTCTCTCCTCTCTCTCTCTCTCTCACTCTCTCTTCTCTCTCTCTCTCTCTCTCTCTCTCTTCTCTCTCTCTCTCTCTCCTCTCTTCTCTCTCTCTCTCTCTCTCTGTCCTCTCTCTCTCTCTCTCTCTCTTCTCTCTCTCTCTCTCCTCTCTCTTCTCTCTCTCCTCTCTCTCTCTCTTCTCTCTCTCTCTCTCTCTCTCTCTCTTTCATTCCCAACCTCTCTTTCTCTCCCGTCTTTCTCTTGTCATTGCTCCATGGTTGCCTATCTCTTTTCCTCTCTGCCTCAACTCTGTGCTAATCTCCTTCTCTTTTTGTCTGACATCTCTGACGTTCTCTCGCTCCCTGTCTCTGTCTCTCTGTCTCTGTCTCTGTCTCTCTCTATGTTTCCCTGTCTCTCTCTCTCCCTCATTCTCCCACACCCTCTATCCTCTGTCCTTCCTCAGTCTCTGCCACCGTCTCGGATTTTTGGGCACTTATTGCGCATGCGTCTCGTGTTATTGAGGCGAAGAGCGGATACAACTACAGAGGCATTTTTATCTCGACAGTTCATACAGGCGAATAAGACGATGACTCCGTTGACGCTTTCGTTGCCCATTCGCTCATTCATTCACTCAGGAATCCATTCCTTCATTAGCTCACTGCCAGCCATTCGCCCTTCACTCGCTCACTAAGTCATTCATTCGTTCATTCTGACATTAATCTACTCACTCGCACATTCATTCATTCATTCATTCATTCAATCATTTATTCAATCATTTATTAACTCGATAAGTCCTTCGTTAACTCACACATTAAATCATTAGGCCTACTTAATTAATTCAGTAATTCATCGATTAATCAAATAATTAATTAATTTATTAATTCATCAGTTATTTCGTTTACTTACTCACTTACTTACTCGTTAATTCATTAATTCATATACTCATTCGTTAACTCACTCATTGTCGAACACAGACACCTTCTGTAATCTGTTCGAATCCGTCGTAATCTAAATGAGTCGGGAATCCGCCAGTAAAACGGATTCGATATCAACGACTCGATTGGAAACAAACACGATTTCTATAGCGCCGTCGTGTCCGAAGAAAACTGCATTTTTGTGCGCTACTTGTTTTGGTCGCGTCGCACTCAGAAACTTCGAGAAGGGGTAATAATTATTTGTTATTGATGCATACATCGGAATGCATGGACGCCTTGCGTATATATACAGAACAGGTGATTCACTGTCTATAGGCAATTGATGTACGATGGGCTCAACATTATAAGTCTGTTGGCCAGTAGAGCATGCTGTAATGGAAGACCGTGAGAGCTTTGGGAACCGATTGACTGAACCCGATCTGTTGCGAATGGATCCCAGACATCGTTTAGCTCTACCAGCTGCCGATGAAGTCGCGGCATTTGCATTCGCGTCTATGTATCTTCAGATTTCCCCAATCCACAGACTTCCTTAGACTTTCCCAACCTTCCTAGGAGTTCCTCAGACTTCCTCGGACTATCTCAAACTTCTTCAAACATCCTCAGACTTCCCGGAATTCCTAAGACTTCTTAAAACTTCCTCGGACTTCCTCACACTTCCCCGGACTATCTCGGACTACCACATACTTCCTCAGACTTTCCCTTCCAATTAAACGATTCTCATTATGAATCACTTGCATGAGAGAGTAAGTAAATATAAACTTTAGATATCGGCATAAGATCGGCATCATATCGGCAATATCATACCTCCTGCTGTTGTGCTCCAGCAGACAGTCGAGAAATTCTCAACCGTTTTAATGTGGCTCTAATTGTCAGCCACTCCCATGTTTCCTTGTCAACCACTAACCTCGCCTTTGCCCATGACCGCATGTACTATTTATAGAAACGCCAGTATAAACCGCCGACAGATTTCCTTGTGTACTTCTGTTTCAGCTATCTCTTTCTCTGTCTTTTCGGTTCTCGCTTTCTCTGTCTCTGTCTCTACCTCCATCACTCCCTCCCTCACTCACTGCCACTGTCTGTCTGTCTCTGTCGCTCTGTTTATCTCTACGTATCTCCTTCTCTCTGTCTCGGAGGCAGGGGCGGAGGCGGAAGTAGTCCGTCCGAACCCTTTGTCTTGTGCCGACATGACA
Organism: Bimastos eiseni; assembly: GCA_959347315.1. Classification (NCBI taxonomy): domain Eukaryota; kingdom Metazoa; phylum Annelida; class Clitellata; order Crassiclitellata; family Lumbricidae; genus Bimastos; species Bimastos eiseni. The sequence goes on along the minus strand of OY365819.1, from coordinate 4,179,229 downwards.
TGGTCAGAGACGGTCGGAGAGATTCGCCTCAAGTAACCGAGTTATTCAAAGCCAAAAGAACTTCGTGAGGATTGAACTTCGGACTTACACGGTTCCTAAACTGGCGTGGAACCAATTCAAACGAACAGGGGTGTCGAAGGGTTTCACCCGATTGAAATACGCACACGTTGCCTCTGTCGCTCCACAGAGGCAACGTGTGCGCATATTTTTAGCATTTATCGAAACCGTTCTTCCCTCTCATACGATCGGTTCCTCTACCTTGGGAACGATTCAGCCGACCCTCTGACCTCTGCTCCCAGCTCCCAGCGTTGTGCTTCCATCAGATAGTCAGCTGGGAAAGCGGTAAACGAGGCTGTTCAAGCAGTATTTTGATAGCCTGAAAGTCGGCGAATCTATTTATGAGGCGCATTTCCATTGTTTTGAAGTCTTGGGCAAAAAAACGACGGAAGGATGAAGAACAATTATGACACCGAATCCTTGTCTGAGTTTAGACGTATCGGTTACCACACGCACTTTTTACCACACGCACTTTTTACCACACGCACTTTTTACCACACGCACTTTTTACCACACGCACTTTTTACCACACGCACTTTTTACCACACGCACTTTTTACCACACGCACTTTTTACCACACGCACTTTTTACCACACGCACTTTTTACCACACGCACTTTTTACCACACGCACTTTTTACCACACGCACTTTTTACCACACGCACTTTTTACCACACGCACTTTTTACCACACGCACTTTTTACCACACGCACTTTTTACCACACGCACTTTTTACCACACGCACTTTTTACCACACGCACTGAACTGTGATTCTGCAATGTAGGTCAGTAAGTCATGACCTATGTTCCCTCAAATTGTTTTGGATATTGTGCTCGAGAATGTTTTGCAACATGATAGAACTGGTTCACACTTTTTTGCGCAGGTCCGAGCTGAATGCGATGACGGTTAAATTAAGATCATATCTAGAAATATATGTAATGTAATGTAATGGAACACTTATATAGCGCCGCTCGAATCAGAGGCGCTCATGACTCAACACAAAGCTAAAGAGAAAAAAGGAAAAGTCATCTTCTGTTTGGTGATAAGTTCTGATAGCCTAAGTTTAAAGATCAATAAGGAGACACGCCAGCAAAGGAACCAGAGTTTTTGAAGTAATGTAGACCGCAGTCGGCTATCGGAGAATCAATTAACGTAGTTTCATAAAACAAATTGTGTACACACATTAAATCCTTGTGTGTGCTGGCTCCACAGCCCGCGTGCGAGCGCACATGTGCACAGCTCAGAGGGAACATCGGCAATAGTTAAAATGGTAATGATATGAAGACAAAATAATGATGATAATAATAATAACTTAATTGTGATGAGCTTGTCAGTTTCGGTGACTGGATAGAGGATTAATAATACGTCATCTGATATGATAGATGTACAAGAACAAACATAGGTCTGCATGCATGTGTACAGAGATACACTCATGGGTACAGGGACAAAGTCACAAGGGTATGGGTACAGGGACAAAGGTATGGGGACAAACTTATGGGTACGTGGACAAATGAAGAAACAAAGGAATAAACAGACGAATAATTAGATTACAATTGACTAGAGAATAAAGAAACAGGTCAAAATACAACGAAATAGAATGGAATGAGAAGAGTAGGATATAAGAAATGGATAAAAATGGAACAGAAGAGAGAAGAACATGGAAGAGAAATGATAGGAAATAGAACACAGCAGGAAGCCAGATTAGAGTAGTATGGAATAGAACAGAAAAGAATTAAAAACTTAATAAGACAGAACACAATTGAACGTAAATTGGGTGGATTTACACGGACATAATAGAATTTTTTATGGTAGACTGGAGCTCGAGGTCTCGCTGTTCGAGGTCTCACTGTCGACTGATATAGAAGTTCTTGCGCCTTCTCGACTCTGCATAAAAGCAGCATATCCAACGAAAGCATTTTCCAATGCGTCGCATTCCGACAAAGGTTTCCGTTATTGCTTATCGGACTCTGCAACCGTACAATAATTCTAAATGCATAAAGCGACTGCGGGAAGTGTGCGTTGCTGCCATGCCTGCCAGCCCGGCTGTATACATCCATATTCCTCTGGCCGCCTGTAAGACGCAATGTACTGTTGCGCGATTCCTCACCGCTATCTAGAGAATTGTAGACGGCATTATCACCTGCAACGCCGATTCAGCGCAGCCAAGAACAGGCCAACTGCGAGCAACCGCGAGAGAGAATATGCTCGCTCGCTCGCTCTTCATCTGGGCGTCTGTAGAGAATCCTGGCTTACTATATCTACGAGTGGAAGCATGCGCCTGCTCAGTCATTTCCAGGAGATTTCAAGTCATGGAAGAATGAGTAGGAGTAGGAGGAGAAAGAGGAGGAGGGGAAGGAGGACGATGCGAAGAAGAGGGAAGGAGGTGGAGGAGGAGAAGGAGGAGAAGGACGGGGAGAAGAATGATGAGAAGAAAAAGAAGGAAGAGGATAGGAAGAACGAGAAGGAGAATAAGAAGGAGAAAGAGAGGGAAGGGAAGAGCAAGGAGAAGGAAGCGAAGAAGTAGAAGGAAGAGTAATTATGAGGAAAGGGTGAAGGAAACAAAAAAGAATATAAGGAAGAGGCAGAGGTAAAAGAAGAAGAAGAAGAAGGAAGAGAAAGAGGAGGTGAAGAAGAAGATGAAGAATTAGGATACAGGAAACGGATGAGAATTGCCAAGAGTGAAAATCTTGTGGTGATTCAATTCAGTCCTTCTCATCCTCTTCATCCTCCTCTTCCTCCTCCTCCTCCTCCTCCTCCTCATCTTCCTATCCCTTTTCGCCATCTTCCTCCTCTACAACCATACCTCCAGTCTCCCTCCTTCCTCTTTCTTCTTCCCCGCGTTCTTCCTTCTTCCTCCTCCAATCCCAACGGTCTGCTTCAGGGAGGGTTTAGTCATCACCTGCGGATATAAAACTCGTCCGCTCGTGAGTAGGGCTCAATGGAAACAACAACTTGGCGTCGATCCGATGTTCTCTGTGTATCGTCCGCCTAGCAGTATATACTCTCGGTGCCCAGACAAGAAGAGATTCCCGCGTCAGTGCAGGTGCGCGCATCATACGCGCCGGGGAAGATATCAACCGGGCAGTTCAACTTCCATGTGTTCAATGACGTCTACCATAAGACAGCTTCTTGTGAGCGATATGTCCAGTCAGTTCGTGGTGTTTAAGTCCGCCTAGCGAACAGACGCATGCGCGGAAGGATTCGGCGATTTCTTTGGCTGCGTGTCCTTACAGAAACCAGACGAATTGGTCGAGGGCCGACTCGAGAGGCGAGCAGAGCAATTGCAGGAGGTTCCGAATGCAGCGCGATAACGGCAGGAGAACCGACTGAAGATTTGGCGCATTTATTGTTCTAAGTCGACATTCTTGTTGCACTTAGGGATTGAGGGAGGCTAGCGCGTGCCTCTGAGAGGCGAGTATCTGAGCCCGGGCAGAAGAGACGCGCCCACTTGGTCGTCTGGTGGTTGTGGTGGTGATGGTGGTGGTGGTGGTGGTGGTGGCGGTGGTAGTGGCAGTGGTGGTGGTAGGAACGAGGAGGTTGTGCGTTAACGGTGAAAAGCGTTTCGTTAACAGCAACTGCTCCTTATTGGAGATCCGACGATGTTAGGCGGAAATTTGAATCACGGTTTGCGATCTATCGAGAAAACGATCTGAATTTTAAACGTTTTTCGAGGAATGACAACGGCTGAAATGAATTTGAATCAAAAGTCCGCTTTCGTAGAAACTACTTCATCGTAGAGCACTTGTCGTTGTAGCACGACGGAAGCTGGCCATACAGGTCTGCGTGGTCGCAGTTCCATCGCGAGATCATTCATGTAAATAGCCACGTTCCTCGTGGAAGCGCTTTAGTCTTCCCAGACTAACAACCACGCCTCCCAAATCGACGGATATCTGAGGGTCGTTCTGAACATCGGAAGTGCTCGGTCGGGCTCGTCAGCGCTCGTATAACTCGGTGGGTTTACGCGTAACCTTACATTACAAAATTCGTCATGATCCCCGGTCTGTTCTCTGCCGTATCAGGAGTTGCAAAGATCAACACTCGCAACGACGACGATCTGGTTGATCGTCTGCACCATCGCTACACCGTGTCCTTCCTCGTCGTCTTCGCCGTTCTCGTCAGCACAACTCAGTACGTGGGGAGCCCCATACACTGTTGGTGCCCGGCCACGTTCACCAGCAACCACCAGGAGTATACGAACAAGCTGTGCTGGGTGTCATACACCTACTACCTTCCAGAATCCGCCATTCCAGGCCAGCCGAATGCTCTGAAGCAGCACATCAGCTACTACCAGTGGGTTCCAGTCTTCCTTCTCATCCAGGCCTTCCTCTTCTATCTTCCGAGCCTCGTCTGGAGAATCTTCAGCGAGCGATCCGGAATCAACATTAACAACCTGGTCGAGGCGGCAGACACGATCCAGAACGCCCTTTATCCGGAGCGAAGGGACAAGACCATCAAGTACATGATCCGCCATCTAGACCACTACCTGGAATACCAGCGGGAATACCGCGGAGGGTGCTGCGTGGCGATCAAGCACTGCCTGGCCAAGCACCTCTGCCTCGTCTGCGGCAACCGCTACGGCAACTACCTGGTGTTGCTGTACCTCGGAACGAAGCTGCTGTACCTGGGCAACGCCATCTTCCAGCTGTTCATGCTGAACGCCTTTCTCGGCAACCAGTACCACCTGTACGGCATCCAGATCGTCTACGACCTTCTTACTGGAACTACCTGGAGCACCGCCTCCAGACGCTTTCCCAAGATCACGCTCTGCGATTTCGAGATCCACCAGATGGGCAACCTCCATCGCCACACGGTCCAGTGCGTCCTTCCCATAAACCTCTTCAACGAGAAGATCTTCATCTTTCTCTGGTTCTGGTTCGTTTTCGTTGCCATTGCCACCTGCCTCAGCCTCGCCCGCTGGGTCTGGGCCGTCGGCTTCCGGTTCACGCGGACCTGGTACGTGCGCAAACACCTCAAGGTCATGGACAAATTTAACCGCGACAACGATAGGGACAACAAGATGGCCGTCAAGTTCGCCGAGGGATACCTGCGCCAGGACGGTATCTTCGTCCTGAAGCTGGTCGCCAAGAATTCCACGGACCTAGTCGTTGCCGATATTGTCGCTTCTCTCTGGGACAACTACCGCAACAAACCCCCCGTTCGGACGGGAGACACGGGGTACGACGTACAGGAGGAAGAAGTATTCGACCCCTCCTGATCCAACCACCCCAGTGGTGATAATCTTTTGTCTGGGACTTTCCCCTCGCTCTTTCCATCCTCCCCGGAAAGTCTTCGGGGTTTGTGAGTCGATGAACCGCGTTCATGTTAGAGAGGAGTGACTCCGAGTGAGAAACAGTTTCATCGGTCGCAACGTGGTGTTGGTTTAGGATGGAAGTTGATGTTGCGAGGTAGATGGTAGAAATGGTTGAACGGTGGTTGAGTCTCTGGCTGAGCCACTTTGTGGTGGCGCTTTTGAGGATGGTGGAAAGTTACTTTTGCGGTTGAAGCGGTTGAAACGTCCATTTTGCTATGGGATGTGACGAGATCCAAGAATAAACATAAAAAGACAGACGCAGAGACAGATGCATGAGGCAGACGAAAGCTTCCTGACAATACTATACTACGACACGGAGAACGGTTTCAATTCAACGTTCCATTGATCGCAAGTCGAGATGCTTTATTTTTAAATACCCTCCTTTGTCTGCAACTCATCGGCACCGCAGCTTTAATGTAAGTTGACGTAAGTTTACGTTACTAAATGTACGTTGACGTTACACACTGTAGGTTGACGTTGCCTTATGTTGGTCGACGTTACCTAATGTAAGTTGTCGAATGCAAGTTGACGATACGTAATGTGCGTTGACGCTACATAATGCAGGATGACGTTAAACCCAATGTGGGTTGGCGTTACTTACTGTGAGTTGATGTTACGCAATGTCAATTTACGTTACGCAATGCAAATGGACGTTACCTAATATAAGTTGACGTTGCGTACTGTTAGTTGACGTTTCCTAATGTGAGTCAACGTTACGTGATGCTGCTACTGGATACCGCTTTCATAAACACGACGTGCCTTCATTTCTGATCATCACTTCTGTGTCTTTAATAGCATATGCACTGTGCCTACGTTTAGTGACTGTTGAGTGTAGACAATACTATGCCTACATGTCAACATATGTATTGTGCCTACATTTTGACGTATGTCCTGTGCCCACATTTTAGTAACTGTAGACCCTACTGTGCCTACATTTTAAAAAAATGTGTAGTGTGCCAACATTATTTTTATTAACTGCAGAATTCAGTAGTAATCAAATAACTCGCATAGTGAGCTCGTATCTTAACAATGAAACAGTGAAGCATTAAACTTGCCAGAACAACCTAATTGAAGTCAAATCACGTAATTCTATAATTATAGTCCGTATACGTAGTGTACGCAAAGGGCTTGTTAACGTAGCCTACTGTGTCTACTTGTCAGCATATTAATTTCTATGTTGATATCCACTTATTCATTAAGCATGGGCATGGTTAGTAATAAGCCTACATTTTAGAACATCCGTTGTGTCCACGCCCCATTGTGCCTATATTTTGACATATTTACGTTCCTGCTGCACTACATTTACATTACATTACGTAGTATGTCCTTTGCCTAGATTTTGGCTGACCTAGATCCGTGCCTGCTAAAATTGTAAGCAATCTTTCTATACCTATGCTATTTATGCTACAATTTTTCATAATTGGAATAAACACATTCTGTCTATATGTTAGCCTGTAGGGCTTACAGCTCCTGTGTTGTACGCCTCCTTTGATTTGGCGTAATGTAGTCTGCACAGAAACTGGGACCATTAATGTTGAGAGCGAATTATATTCCGACCAAATAATTAATTATCTCGAGTTTAGTACATTATTAGACTGTGATTTATTTCATGGATTAATTTTGACCAATAATTTATATCGACCAATTAATTGTTTCGACCAATTAGTAATGTCGACCAATTATTATTAATCATTCTGGCGTCTGACTTCGCTGATTTCTTTGTTATTGTCGGTTAATGTGAAGCGTCGCCAATCTAATTAACTGTTGATGGGTGGACGGATCCAGGGTTTAACGACAGCTTATGACAAAAGAGGCCGTTGCCGTCGACAGAAATTTGCTTGCCATATTACAGCACTAATTGTTAACTGTTGAGTCTGACTGTTTATTCTAATTAATTGTTAATTATGATGACTAAGTTATTCGTTAGGTTATTTAAGTTACCGCTTGTTCAGTTATTTAAGTGGATTTTCTGTTATTTAATTGTAAATTAATTATTTATTAGGCTTATTGAATTCATTACTGTTAAGTTAAATAGGTTTATTGTCGCTTGGAATGTTGTTTTGATGTTTAGAACGTGTATATATAGTCTACTTCGTAATACTCTTGTAACTCATTAGTTAGGCTACTGTTTGTTGAGATCTCGGAGTCGCCCACTACACGCATTTTTTTATAGCCCTAGACTCGTGAGGGGTCTCGAGCAGCGCTAGATAAATCCCTCGGACACGTGGTATACACATTTGCAGCGCTGTTTGTAAATACTTTTTCTCAGTGTTGGGTTAATTTGACGCATAAAACTCCTTTCGTCTCAACAAACAACGACAATTATCCTCCTTTCGTTCATTATAAGAGAGATAGAGTGGGTGAGATCGAGCATAGGCAGTCAGTTTATCAGATGAATTGTGCAAAAATCTCAGTTTCGGGAGAATTTTGGACGAACGTTGTTGCTGTGAAGGTTAAAGAACTGGAGGCGCGCTGCTTTGCTGAAAACAAAGAGCTTCAATGACGTTTCAAAGTGTTCAATAAAGAACCGTTTTATGGGTTTTGTGTAAATAGACGTTTGTGCCACGGGTGTGCTGCCATATACCGACGTGCATCTGTTTACATGGGTAGGCTAGAGAATGCATCTCCGCCAGGCAGCTATCTTAAGATGAGTCTATTCGTCATGGAGAAGGAATGCCCTTTATCCTCCGCCCCTCCTCCTCCTCCTCCTCTTCCCCTCCTCATCCCAACAGTATTAATATGTTCAACGTATGTCTGAACAAGCGCCCTTAAAAAGGAGACGACGTCCCAGATTTCCGTATTCAAAAGGACCGTAGCTTGCCAGCTGTATGCCCTTGGTGGTCACTGGTGGCCAACTGCAGAACCGCTGGTGTGGAGTGGACCCAGTAAACCAGCCGCTCGTACTCGTCCATAATCAAACTCTCTCTCGTGGTCCATCAACAGAGGGGAAGCGATAGAAGAATCAAATCCGCAACACGGCCATATTCATTGCATGGCAATGGTCTTTGTAAATATAAGCAGCTCGGAGTGAAGGAGGTCACCGCCCATTTACCTTAAATGCATCCAGAGGTGCCAGATATCCACATAAGCCTATTCAAAGACTTTAAAACTTAGGTCTAAGCCTGGCTAATTGGCGAATCTGTAACAGATAATTATAATCGCTATTTGCTATTCGGATTAGCGTAAAATTTGTGAAACAGAGTGTATATAGTTGTGCTTTGAAAGAGAACATATATCTAGGAAATTTTAGGTGGTGGGGTGGATCTTATCTGTTGGGTTGCGGATCTCATGGTTGAGGTGGTGGATCTTATGGTTGAGGTGGTGGATCTTATGGTTGAGGTGGTGTAACTCGAATCCGAGGTTCCAGATCTGAGATCCCTGTGAGATCCGGCTGAATTTAACCACTGAACTGGGGTCAAGTCCAATGTTCCCTCTAATATTTTGGTGATAATGTGCGCAAAAAATTGTGTGCATGTAACATTTTTTTAATTGGTCATACTTTTGTGCGCAGGTCCGAGCTGAATGCGATGATAGTTAAATTTTAATTAGCTTTCACTTTATTTGCAAGTTTCTATTCTGCCCAGTTAAATATCGGCTTCCAGTTCATCATAATATTTGTTTTTCAAAAAAATTGTTGCGCACACTAAATTCTTGTGTGCGCTAGCTCCACGGCTAGGCTCTTGTACCGTTGCACGTGTGCACGTGCGCACAGCTTAGAGGGAACATTGGTCAAGTCTCGGCAACCGACCAACTTGTTATTGGGAGGTGATGGTCTCAGTCAGTTGAATGAAATGAGACAAATGTCCATCGGAAGAAGTTAAATGTATGGGTTAAATGTATCACCTAGTATCAACCAATCTGAAACAAGGGCCGCCTATGATGAAAGGAAGCCTGAACAATTACTACAATGGTGTCAGACAAAAAGATACGTTTATTCGTTTATAAGTCACACCCCACGTTTTGGTGAAGCCATTCACAATCTCAGTCAGAATCACATTTGTATATCTAATTTATTTTTTTTACTTTCAGCCTTTGTGGTGAATAAACGTATGTTTTTGTCTGACACCATTGTAGTAATTGTTCAGGTTTCCTTTCGTCATAGGCGGCCCTTCATTAGTTTTCCGCCTTTGGACAAGGCTCAGTCTTTCAACCTTTAAAACGCCGATATCTATAGGCTAAGGTCGTTGAAACAACCCTTTCAACCATCTACATCGCATCCCTTAATCTTAAGCCAGTAGCACGCTGCGAACGCTGAAAATGTTTCTCACTCGATTCACGCCACATCGGCCACACGCGCAGTCAATCTACTTGTACTTACGAACCTCACTCACGTACGTCATGCTTAGTACAAATACCCGCCGACAGGCGGCCAACTAAACTCAACTAAATCCTAGCTAAAGAAGATTTCTAAAAGTCTGAATGCTTCCCGAAGGTGGATTATATCAGAGATTAAATTTTGGTCTAGCGCGCGAGGACCTTCCGCGTACTAGCCTACCCTTTGAATAACCGTTCGTATTTCACGCATCGCTCGTGAATAAGCTGGTGCTCTGCGCTTGGCTCTTGCGTGGCGTTTTAGAAGTTTGTAGATGACAATTACGACCTGGAATGGCGTTGCCCCAATCAAACTGGCAGGGTTGGTGAAGGATCTCACCCGATCAATTCACTAACAACTGAGCAGAATCGAGACCATCTACGCCTACTTTATGAATAACTTGTACATACAATTTTACATTTAATAGGGTTGCATGCCTGCGCTGGTTCCTCGCTGTGGAATTACCTTCCTTCCTCTGCCCACTCTTAGACTACGGTGGTCCCGCTGCGTCCATCCGCTGTCTAAATTCAAGTCTTTTCTGTCGGGGGTTCTTCCCGCTGGCAACGCCTCTGGTCGGTGTGTGTGCTGTTACGGACGCTTTAGAAATTTACAAATACAACACATATTGTTCGTAAACCTGCCTCCGTGGGGGTTTCAAAGGCAGGTCGTCAACACATATAGTATCGTGATAATACAATATGCTACTTACCACCAGTGCGTTTTTACTAAAAAGATGTGACGGAACGCGGCTGTTTTGTGGAAAAAATGACGCTAAAATTAGCTACAAAAAATAAATTTTAAAGGACACAATGATCACAATCTGTTGGGTCTGCACTTACTTATAAATTTTAGATTGAAATAAAAATTAAAATTATAAAGTTTTATCTCAAATTCCAGAGTCTTTGCCAATTTTTGACAGATCATCTCGACTCCTATCCTAATTTTACTGTCTACAGATGAAAGTCTTCACCGAAGTAACCATAAATCAACGTAGGCCAAGGCCTACTGGACTGTTATGTTATAGCACTTTAGAACTGTTTGAACATAGCAGTTCAGTCAGTCAAAAATAAAAGCCAAAAACAACACCTGTAGTTTAAAAATTATTTTATGGCAGCAATGAACACAAAATGTGCGACACAATAACTATTTTTATTTTTTTTTGTAATTTAAAAAATGTGCCGGATCGCCGTTCCGGCGTGTTCCGCCAGAAAGAAGGCACCGCCTACCAACCTTATCACAATCTATCACTACCCGTTTCTGACCAGGTATAATGCTCATGGCTTTAGGGCAGTTCAGGCACTCCTTAATTCTAGCGATGGTCTATCTTTCCCTAAACATGGAAATCCACAGCTTATCGGTCTGCTCGAGGCAACAACACTGACCGGAATTCACAATCACAAGTTTTCACTGCCTGACGTGCAGTCTGTCCTACATCTCATTTTTGCTGCCATGCTGACGGAGTATTCTGTATGATATTCAGGTCACGTATAACCTCATTCAGTGTATTGTCTCACACGGAGGGGCGCGTTACCTTACCGTTGCTCATTCTTCGTTGAAAAAGTTCTCTCTTTCACTCTGTCTCTGTCTGTCTCTGTCTGTTTCTGTGAGTGGAGCACTTGTTCAATGTCTTTGTACGGTGGCCGATCAGTCCTACGAACTCACAAACACCTCACCTCAAAACACTGCTCTTTCGCAAATCTTTTCCTGATTGCTCCTCTTCCTTCTATCTCCCTAGCCATTTCAATTTCAAACACTATCCACCTTAGCCGTCTACTTGTCTGCCTGACAGACTCTCTGGATTTTTAGCCCCTGCCTATTCATTCTGTTTTGATTAAGCGCCTGTTAATAACCTGATTCCCGCGAATTCGCTTTTGTGGGCGTTGTAGAAATACTGAGAATTACGATTACGTCTCAGAGGAACTGGCGGTTAGAACCGCGTAACAGGAAGAAAACTCTAACCAACGGGAACCTTGCAACACCATCACATTGAAACGAAGACGAGTCAGATTTATGGGCATGGTTGCTGTTGTTCTTTGAGAGATGGGAAAGACCGAAAGAGGGGAAGATGGAAGGAAAACAAGGAGGAACGGAAGAGGGAGTCAAGGTTACGTTCAGTTCTACATGTCAATCACGTAATCTTCCGCAACTACTTTTGACGGGCACCTGTTTGCTATTATGCAGAACGAATTGGCGAATTGATAGATGAATTGATGTTTTTTATGTGTACGCTTGCGTGTATTCGTGCATGTATGTGTGGTGTGTGTGCATCTATGTATTGCATTCATGTGGCTAGGTACTACAGGTAGGCGCTGGATATACATGTATATATTTTTGGTGTATATTTGGAGGTGCTCGTACGAACGAGTGCCTTGTATGCAGGATATTTGTTTATGTCCATATATTCATAATTATTATGTATGTGTAAGAACGGATGGATAGATGTATTGATAAAGTGATTGGTGAAGAGATTGTGTTACTGATGAATGGTTTAAAGGAGGCAACACGTGAATGACTAATGGTTGCCTAACTGCGTTGAATGAGCGAATGAATGAATTACTGAAGTACAGAATAAAAGGAAAAGCAATAGCATTCATGTAAGAATTCATGAGAGATGAAAATGCGTTGGTGCGGATTTGTGTTAGATCTCCAACACAGCACTTAGTAACATTAAGATAGTTGCTGAAAGACAGACAGAGACAGACATAGTGACATACAGACAGAGAGGAATATAGAGAGACAAACAGACAGAGAGACAGACTTAATAAACGGGAAAACAATAGCATTGATGTAAGAATCAATGAAAGATGACAGACAGTCAGACAGACAGACAAACAGACGGGTTGGCAAACAGACAGATGGATGCTTTCTGAAAAGAAAGACAGAAATACAAATATACAGACAGAAGAGCAGCTTAAGACAGACAGACAAATAGAAAGACAGAGAAACATCCACATACAGACAGGGAGGCAGAGGGGCAGACACACAAACAGACAGATGCTCAAAGGCAAATATAGATAGAGACACACACGCAGACATGCAAAGAAAGCTACAAGGAGACCGAAGGAGAGTAGGACTGGCAAACAGACAGACAGATGGATATAGTCTTAAACGAATTGTTTGCAGGTGTCGGTCCAATCAGAAGTTCCTTAAGGAATTTGAAGAACCGGTCAATGGATTTGATTAAGAAAAAAAATTATGAACTACGAAATGTTTGCGCCTTCATTAATCTTAGCCTCGGCATATGACGGCAGGTGGCCAGCACGCTGCCTCACCGGCTCATCCTCCGCCAAAGTGTACGGTCCCTGTACTCAAAATGTAATGTAATTTCAAGATGTCTACTCAGGCGCTCTCTGTGCTGCCCTGAATGACGTCAAATGTCATAGTGAACTAATAAAATGCGCCTGTGACCATAGTAAGCCGACAAAAGCCACCAATGGTGGGCCCATCCAACCAATGACTTCTAGTCGACAGCTGAGAGATGGCAATGATTCGTTCCCTAAGGGGTGTATATATATGTACGTAGGTAAAATACGCATGTGCACTGTACAGTGGTTAAATTACTGCAATAGGGCCTATATGTTCAGATGAAACGGATAGGTTTTTTTTGTCTAGGTAACAAAATGCGGAGCGTCAGTATGTACATGCATGTATGTTTGTGGGCAATGAGCATGCAAGTGCATGTATGTCAATTTGCCTGCGTTTCAAAATGTGTCTGTAGGTATATTATTATATATATATATATATATATATATATATATGGGCCCATATATTACATATAATTATGCATTTCAAGTGTATCATATGTAATGTATTATGTTATATTTGCGCTTTACTATATATATATATATATATATATATAAGTATATTACTTATATGTATACATACGAATGTATGTGCGTCGAAACCTATCTACTGTACACTTAAATAACTTTCAAGAGAGTTTCTTCTAAAGGAGCGAATGAGCAAGACAGAACTGATGGGAGTCTTACACACCCTAATATATTTTACTGATAAAAGGACATGACCGTTTGAAACGTACCTAGCGGGGTTGAAGCAGCCGCGAACCAGTTAAGTGTAGAGGGATGATATAGAGAGGTAAATCGGCCACTGAACTCCTTTGACGCACAACACTCGATCCTTGGCGCGTTTCCTGGGCATCCTGGCAGTTCTCAAACGACCAAAGGCTCGAGAGAAGCGCTCTGAACGAGATCAATGGCTCATCAAATATAGATAGCGGCTGCAGATGCAAAAATCTGAACATCGCTAGTGATTATGAACGTCGATCAATTCTCAATTATTAGCTAGTATTTATTTGCTAGTATAAGTAGGCCTACAGTACTTAATTTGCAGCTGTGAATTTTTCAGCAGCGTACTAAGCAACTCGCAAGTTAGCCTCACTGCTACAAACGTCTTCTTTTTGCCATTTTCAATATTTGGATGTGTATTGTAGTCTTGTATTTTGTCCGTGGAAATTATGGGAATCAGTCTGTGTGTATTTTCGTCTTCCCATTCACTTTCACATACCCTTCTTCGGTTTTCCAGTTTGCCCGGTGCTCTGAGCTTGGCTCTCGATTTCGGTTAAAATGATCAGTTTTCTTGGTTTTAAGTTTCTTCTTAATCGTAATCGCAATCTCCAAACTTATAAACAGCCACTTGAAAGCCCAGCTCAGGGCACCGGCTTATTCACGAGCGCTGCGTCAAATCATAGCGAGTTGTCCGGTTACGTTACCGTCAGAGGAGGCAGAGTACTGTTCAGTGAATACGACGTCGTGTAGGTACACAATAAGGTGAATTATTGTCGGGTAGGCCTTTGAGAGTTCTTGAAGTTAGCTTAGAAAAATAGATCAACATTGATCGAAGGAGTCACTAATAATGTTCGGAGGTCCAACACAGGTTATGCTGGCGGCCAGTTACCCAGCCCAATGCAGTTTAAAAAAATAGATTCGACAACGTTGATTTATAGAGTCTTCACAAAAACACTGGATCGAGTCACTAATCATAATGTTCGAGGTCTAAGACCGGTATGCTGGCGGCCGGTTGCTCAACCAAAAAAACACCAGTGGAGAGACTCTTTAACACGGTCTGCGTAGCCTCCAGGTCCTCAAGCCGTCACGGTTTTGTTGTATGGCTCTGGGTCACCACAGGAGCAACTGAAAGAACAAAAACATGGTGTATGTTAGGGTTAAATTGCTCTTCATCCATTGTGAACAAAGGGCACATTAGAGCAGTCAAACGCTATCAGACTCGTCCGAGCTCACTACGTTTCCGGAATGACAAAAAAAAATTAAATTCACAGAATGTCAAAGCTCTGATTTGTCTTTCCATCTTAGGACTATTTCTGTACTCGTCGCCTAGCGCTCTGACCAACCAACGGTACAGACCTGTATTCTTATCATTACTTTTTATGAAGGAATTGTACTAGAGTCTCTTATACACCGTAACGAACCACGGACCGATCTTCTGAGGAAGTCCCCGAAAAGAGATTATGTAGTTAGTTCTACATGAAGATATTCTGCGGCTAGTCCCGCAAGTAGAAGCCTCGCGGGGAACCGCGAGTCAATACATTGCAACTAGAAGACATACTGCGGGGACACCGCAAGTACAGATATTACGTTTAGTAACTCAAGTTAAGATACGCGGGGAAACCGCGAGTAAAGACATTCGATCAGACACTCAAACGGATAGACTTCGGGAAAACGGCGGAGGGTAACTATGACCACGTCATGTAGTCAACAAGAATATTTACCGAAAGACCGTAAGACAATCAAGAAGAGATACCGCGGGGAAACCGCGAGTAAAACATTGCGATCAGACACGCAAAAGACTTCGGGAAAACGCCGAGAGTAACTATGACCGACGTAGATTGCCAGTCGGAAGATTTACGGGAAGATCGTTTGACAACTGAGAAGAGATACGCTGGGAAACCGCGAGCAACGGTATATTGCGACAAGCAACCAAAGTCAAGATACGCAGAGAAACCGCGAGTAAAGATATTGCGATCAAAAAAGGTATGAGTAAGTATGACCACGCTAGGTAGCCAAGTTTGGCTATTTATCGAAACCGTAAATAGAAAATAATATCCGGAAACGCCCGCAATTGATAGAGATATTCGTCACCAGTCGGAACTTTTCCTGTAGCAATGGACCACCTTCCCCGTATTTATCGTGTTTATGTTTCTTAGTATGGATCAACGGCTACATCGGAAGCTATCTCGGTCTGTTGTATCGAACTGCTCAAACAGGGTCGCCCTCTCCGTATTTTATGCAACGTGTTCACTGGGGAACTAACTTTGTTGTCTCAACGGCTACACAGATCTGTTCTTTCTATTTCACGATCGGGTCTTCACGTACTCTGTCAGCCTGTTGACCCCTATGATCAGGGCTCGGAATCTTTCCCCGGTCAGCCTGTCAACCCCTACGATCAGGGCTCGGACGTCAGTCTTGCGATCGACGACAGGGCGGGCCCACCCTGCCAGATCAGCGAAAGACAGTACCGGCCTGACCGCGAGAGCGGCTGTCACTCCCTCGGAATCTCCCTTATTTGATTTGTCCGTAACTCATCCCAAACGTATCTACGTGGAAACATTTAACGATCTCTCGAGTAGCACTACCTACTACTCTACGTATGAAGCAGTACGAACAACTGCTCCACATATATAGCAATGCACCTTACAACGGCGACTGCTTATATACCTCATCCACCCAAACTCATCTGTTACTCAAATAATAGTGTCTAACAGATAGGCCTATACATGGGTCCTATCTCTATATCATTTTACCAACGGTCTATCTTTCGTCATCACTTATAATACTCGAAATAATGTGCTCTTAAATTGATTAAACAAAACCTACAAATGGCACAAATAACTTTCTTACTCTCTTATTAACACAAGTTTAAATATAATCGAACTTTGTATAAGAAACGCAACGCCTTAGCTCTAACGCTCTTGTTAGGCGCAACACTATGAACGGCATGTATCAATACAGCGCTATGGAGGGTAGATTATTCACAAGTAAATCTTCAAATTCTAGTTTTGTGGCCTGTCCGCCACAGATCGTCCGTCTGTCCGTCCTAGCCGATCGTCGGTCTGAAGACAGTCGGCAGTCACTCGGTGCATTAGTCAGGTCGTCTATCCGACAGCCCGTCCAAATGTCAGTAGCTTTATTCAACCCATGAAATAAAAGCAATGAAATTGAAAATTGAAAGCGAAAAATGAAAGAGTTTGAAAATTATTAACATTTTAATTTCAATTTTTCCCAATTCAGTTTTGACCCTGTTTTCCCCATATCGGTTTTTTCCTGCTTTCCCCATTAGCTTTTTTTATAGTTTTTACTTTTGTTCGTTTGCTTTTGGTTTTTAATTTGGAGTCATTTTCATTTACTTTTATTTTCATACAATTGCAGAGGGCTTACTAAAGGATGGACTGCCGGATAAGCGACCGAACGAATGCACTGACGGACGGTTGACCGAAGTTCCGACCGATCGTCGGATGATGAACTGACTGGAATGGTCCAAAGGACTTGACAGGACGAGACAGAACTATAGCAAGAAAGATGGAATGGCATACTCAGACAAACAATGCGAAATGTGTCGAGGCAGTCAGTCTCCTCCTTTATCCCCCAAAATTTATTCTGTGCGTCAAGTCTATTATGTCACATAGAAGCCATACGCATCAACTTACGCCAAATTTCCAAAATGAAATTTTTGAACTTAATCAAAGAATGAAAATCGCTTTAACACAGGATGTGGCGAGCTTCCACACTGCTCCACAGGTTTTAGCTGGTGGTGCACGGTGTCCACGGTCTAAACTTTTTAAGAAGAGATTAACGAGTGGCAAATATTCGTTCCGAACCTCCCGACATCGTAGCTACAAAATAAAAATGAGCAGTCCCATGTTACAGGCATCAATCGCAACGCGAGGTTAAATAACAGGCAAAGAACCACACATTTAACACACAAATGAATTGAACGGGATTTTATCTTGAAATTCGAATGTAAGCAACGAGTGGTTCCTTCGAAACCCAGATCAACACCATCCAAATAAGAAATAAACTGATTAGCCATAACACTAGTATACCCAATCAAACTCCAAAAATAACTCAATAGTACAATGCGCAACTGCACGGTTACGTTCTTAATATCTATACATCAAAATATAGGCCTACTGCAACAATTAATGACTTCTTCAAAGATTAACTCGCCAGAGTACACTCGAATCAGAGGCGGCGATCTGTTTGACAGGTGGGGGGATATCCAATGAGAGGGGTAGGAAATTTGGGGGATACACGTATAACTATAACTTGTCCTTTTTCTGTAGAAGGTGGAGGGACTCGAATATACCAACAAAATCTACCATGCCAAAAAACTAATATATCAACTAAATCCAATTTATCAACTAAATCATTTCAAAACTTTTAAATGCCACATTAATCAAGCACCACAGATTCAACGTAAAAGAAATGTGTCAATTAAATCTTGAACATCATTATCATGCTACCGTTTGCATTGGATCTTATTTTGGGGTTATTTATTAAATCTTTCAGTCTTATTCTGACCGGTTGCTATTCTGGTCTAGGCCCAAATGATGCGCTCATTATCAATCACAAAACAGGAAGCCAGCCTTATTACGAATATAGCAGTTTTTGAAACGTGTTCCATCCGACAAATTCTTAACGAACAAGGTAGGCCTATCTTTGCCTAGACTGAAGGACTAGTTGAACATTCTACCTCAAATGGAGTTGGACGACTCCAGTCGACATAATATACACAGAACATTTAACTTCTGAGTGTCAGTAAAAACATCGAAAGGCAATATCCTTTGATTGTACAATGACCAGTGATGTAACTAAGGACTAAACACTAAATAGATTACTGCAGCCAAAGTCACAAGGATTTTGATGAGGTTGATATCTTGTATTGTCTCCCAATTTTTTGGAGATAGTATGCGCAATCAAAACATTTCGAGTGCGCAACACAACATTTTACAAATGGCTCACACTTTCTGCGCAGGTCCGAGCTGAATGCTATGTAGTTAAGCTTAAATTGAGATCATATCTAAAAGTCCATGGTGATAAGTTATAAGTTCTGATAACCCAAGAAAAGTCTCTTGTCTAAAGATAAAGTAAGGAGATGCATCAACCAAGCAATCAAAGTTTTTGGAGTAGGCCTAAAGTAGACCGCAGCAGACTAGGAGACACGAATAGCACAGTTTCAGAAAATAATTTGCATGTGCACGGTGCACACTAAATGCCAGTGTGCACTAGCTCCACGGTCCGTGTGCACGCCACAGCTTAGAGGGAACATTGCTTATGATACTAATATGAATAGATGACAATATTTGAGAAACCGCTGAATGTTGTCTGCAGGAATGTGAAGTACTTAGAATAGAGACTATCTATAAAGTTCGGTCGGCATATTGGTGCAAACAGTTTACATTTCTACACAACACCAAGGCAAAATAATAACAAATTATCACAGGAGAAAAGAGTGGACAACCCTATCATAAAAACTACAAAATATTAGCAATGGTGACACAAGGCACTCAAAATGAAGCTAAAGAAAGTCGTTCAGACAAGAGTACAAGACTGATGATTGGGCATTTTAACATATCGCAGATTCCGAATCACACGAAATGCACTGTATAACTGCAGATGGGGATATGCCCTCACCCGTGACGACGGCTGCTGGTTGGCTGGTGTAGGTTTTTCGTTGCTTCCGTCTCTGAATGTCTGAAAAAAACAAGAACATGACGTATGTTACACTTTGTTACAGCTTGTGTGTAGCCCATGCTCTCGCCCCATGTCTGGCATCCAATTCTGATACTAGCAATTATGCAGAATGTAGAATGGCAGTGAGAATACAAATCAAAGAAAAGTAAAGTGGATAATAATACATGTAACATTGATGATAGCTAGAGAATTTTAATTGATTGCATTTTAATGAAATTGAACTAAAATTGTATGGAAGGGCACTATCTAGTTTTGTTTTTTAAAAAAGCAAAACATTGTTACATATTATAATTGTATTTGTATATTAAGTTTATCACATCATACAGCCTAATGTAGCTTACGACTTGGAATAAGACAGCGTGCCAACTAGGCCTACATGACATTGATAAAATACCAACTGCTACAAGCAGCAGCATAATAAAACATGGAATATCACTGTCCTCTTCACAAGTCCAGTCTGCAAAGTCCATATATTATCAAATTTGTATCATTAGACTGGTGTTAGCTTTTTATGGCACTACTCCATGTGCTGTGATATAATTCATGGCACTATTCCGTGTGCTGTGATATAATTCATGGCATTATTCCATGTGCTGTGATATAATTCTAGCCAAGCAAGGCACGTGTAAAAAGTTGCACAGCCCTTTGCATTTGACTTGGAAGAGTAAAATTTTAAGACACGTGAAAACGTTAAACAGCCCTTTGCATTTAACCTGAAGAGTACAATTTTAAGACACGTAAAACGTTAAAAAGCTCTTTGCATTTGACGTAAAATTTTAAGACACGTGTAAAACGTTAAACAACCCTTCGCATTTGACTGAAGAGTAAAATTTCTTTCTGTCGGCCTACCTTGAGTTTCTTCAGACTCGTGGGTTTAGACAAATGCTGACGAAGTAGCCGGCTGTGTTCGTTGGTTCGTTCCTTTCGCAAGAACCTGCCGTTGAGACACCAACTCGTCCAAACGAACCTTCTCCAATCGTCGCAAATTCGCATGTGATAAGCAGCTGTCTATCGCCGCACCCTTTTTCCGATTCCCGCGCTCTCCAAGACAGCCAATCAGCTGCCTTCTCGACGGGTAAGAGAATCTCCACGTGTGCGGTTAAAATTACATTTACCAATGATGACTTGCATTGGCCAATCATCAGAGTCCTGGCTGAACGACTAGGGTTTAGCAGTTTCTTTTGGATTCTTTATAATTACCTTATGTCGCCGTTTACTCTTTTAATTAGCCATGAAATCCACACAATTTTTCCTTTCTTTTCCTCCTTCTCTTCTTCATCCTCCTCTTCTCAACGGCCACCTTCCCAGGCCATGGCACTTTCCACCTGCTTCATTCGCATAGCCTCGCATTCCAGAGCTGTCGCATTCTCCTGCGATTCCATCAGCTGTGCCTGGAACACCAGCACAAGGCAAATGGAATCAGCGCCCCTAGCGGACACTTAGCACACGAACCACGGGTCCGTACAGAGACTTATCAGCGGCGGCGGCCTACATCCCGGTCTGGCCTCGTTTACCAGCCCCTAGGGGCGCCACGCCACCCCAAAAAAGTTATTCAGACTTGCCGGAGCAAAATTAATGTCTGGTGTGAACAGACCTGCTTGGCAGCAGCAGATTTTGTCTGGCCTAAATTTAAACAGTGCTAGATGTAGTAGTTTCAGTTTAACGACACTGTGTGATTACAAAGTTCATTAGTGTCGCCCTCCTGCTTTATCCAGGCTCGGGACTGGCACTGCCAGAATGCGAACCGTGGCAAAGTTTTAAATAGTGCTCGGCTCAGATTCAAGGCAAATGTCGAAGTTAAGTACAGACTTACATGACTTTCAAACAATACAACAATAGTATAGACAACAGTGTATGTATGTGTGTGTGTATGTGTGAAAACGAGATGTACAAGTAAGGTCTTTATGCAAATACATGTATATGTATGTGTGAAAGTATGCCTGGCAACATGGCACCTGTGACATTGTTACCTGCTCAAACACATATCTATTCATTTGATAAATTATGACTAGCCATGACAATCAATCAATCAATCAATCAATGCAATTTATATAGCGCCTCTTCTAGATGACTATTCAGAGAGACTCCAGACCCAGGCCTGGTCAAAGAGGGAAGTCTTGAGAAGTTTATAGAAAGAGCTATACAGGTCATGCAGAAGAGAGCATAGGTCAGATGGGAGGCTGTTCCAAACACTGTGACCAACAATTGAGAAAGCTCCATTCTGTCTGGTGAATAGGTAAAAAAAGCAGAGCAATTTTCAAACTGTATTTATAAAATTCAAACGAACAAACTACAAACAACAAAGCTATACAGCAATTTCACAAAACTGACATCATGGTAAGCTGCCAATGCCCAGCACATAATTAACCTATGCAGGGCTCATATAAAATGCAAATCGTGGCAACCGTTTTGATTTAGCAAACTTAACTTACCTTAATACAGCGCTTCCCAATTTGCATAGCCATGGAACCCTTTAAATCTTAAATTTTTAGGCAGAACCCCGGAAACTAAACATATTCTTTTGTAGAATGCAGACAATTATAGGCTTAGGCCAAGATTAGATTAATAACAATGATGACAATGACATATGAGTTCACTATCATATAAAGTCATACACAGATGTAAAGCAAAAAACCTCCCTTTGTTCACATAGGAAGGTTACCAAACCCTTCTTTGCACTTCATGTAACCTAGGGTTTCACGGAACACAGTTTGAGAAACGCTGCATTAATAACAACTGCAATTTTCTTTAGCACTCCAAAAGTTCAAATTGAAGGAACCATCTTATAAAAAATTTGGCAAGGCAGGTTGGAATAGGTTCACAAATGTCACAATCAAGATTTCATACAGGTAGGGTGAATTCACAATCCAGAATTCAATTTGAGTAAATATTGACTGTTGTATATAAGACATAGGGTAATAGGCACAATAAAATATGCACAATGTAAGATGGATCCAAGGTACACGTGTGTGGTTAGATTGGCATATGCCGAAACCTGAGAAAATAGACAAATGCTGTCTTCACAGCCATAGGGAAAATAGTTTAACGACCCAATACTGATCAACTCATGAGTATTGTTCCATACTACTTAATAATGCAGAAAATGAAATCATTCTCAAAGTACTACTCTGTAAGAGAGAATAGCAAAACTTCATCAGATTCTACTTGACAAGAGAGGACATTTGCCTCTGTCAAATTACTACTAATCAGCAGTACAGAATATTCAACTGACTAAGTACACTACTGACCGATAAGAGACTGTATTCAGCATGAACCAGACATCTACAATATTCAATAATGTAATCGAGCATTTATATAGTGCCCCTTCAAGATATCTACCAGAGGCGCTCTCTGCGCTCGCTTAAATGATACTAAATGTCATTACAAACGAATGAAATACATCAGTTAGCAGAAATATGCACAGTGAGCTGAAAAGAGCTACTAGTGGTGGGCCCACGCACAAGTGTAGAACCAACCAAAGAATTCCTGTTGACAGCTGACAGATGGCATTGACACTCATAAGCATCAATTTACCCTCAAAATTCAGGAGTTACATACTCCCCATCTTATGAATGGAGAGCTGTTACGCTAATGCAATTTTACTTCTATATTCTAATCATGCAGTTTGATTACTTTTCAAGGACCTCTCACCCGCAATCAGAAAATTTGAATATGAAAATTTGAATCTGAAAGTTTGAAACTGAAAACTTGAATCTGAAAATTTTAATCACAGAGTTTGCTGGAAGCAAAGAGGAAGTTGTGCGAATGCAAAGTGCAACCATGGGTTATAAAGATCTTAAAATGATAAATGTTCCCGATTGTCTATATCGACAGTTTATGGCCTCGACCCTCTTCATCTTCCAGTAAACTGATTGGGTGAGACATATCACCACCCCTGAATAGGCACCCCGCCATTTAGGGTGCCCCGTGCCACAAGATTTAAATCACTGGGATTGACCAACCGTGGGAAGCAAACTGATATCCTCATCGATGATGATTTGATATATACATATATATATATATATATATATATATATAAACACTGATGAGTTGATATATACATATATATATATACATATATATATATAAACACTGATGAGTTGATATATATATATATATATATATATATACAAAACATATATATATATGTAAGCCTTTTTGTGCACAATTTTTTGCAATTTTTGTGCAAATGATTATTCACTGTGATTCACTGATGTGAGACACATCAGATGACAGTAAAAAATTCTTCTAACCCACGCTTTATTAACAGGCAAGTCATGAAGACTGCAACAGTCCAAAAGGTAAAAATGGAGTTTACAATGAGGAGAGGTAAGACAGATAATTCAAATAATAGAAGTAATCTAGCCACTCGTTAAAGCAGTAAGCAGTATGGCAAAAGCTGTCTATCTCGATATTTCAAGGGCAACTACGTTAATATTTTATTATATCTGCATGTATATCTGCATCAAAAAATGCCTTAGCTCAAAGGTTTTGCGTGAACATCAAACACTTAATTAGATGTATGCATTAGAAACACTGATCAGTGCAAGAAGCGCCAAAGAAACTTAGGACAACATACAGCACTTCTGCTAGAGATCGACCGATCTCAGCTTGCCATGAACAGAATAAAAATCAATTGGGTTCAACGACAACCAACACATCGCTATACCATGTTGCAAATGAGAAACACAAAAGTTCCTAAGTTGAACACATTGAGAAAATCTTTCAATTTCTTGAGGACAATCATAAAAGAAAGGAAAGAATCATAGTTTTACTCAGAAAAGTGATATCATATGGACATCATGTGCGACACACACATATATACAGATACTTTACAAACTGTTTAACCCTTTAACGACTGGCTGTATATGTTTTCCCATACAATTTAGTACATGCGGGTCGTTAAAGGGTTAATCCTTTAACGACAAGCGTGTGCTAAAATGCATGGAAAACTATGCAGTTGAAGGGTTAAACAAAATAGCAGACATCGCACAAAAAAAGCTTGTCTCAAACACTTGGTCCACAAAATTGGTTTCTGCCCATCTCTCAGAGCAGAGGGGAGTGTTTAAAAGAAAACACCTGCAGCTGTCCTACATGTATGACCCCCATGCTAGGAGATTTTGACAAATGCTGTCCATATCCACTTGAGATAATTATTACAACCCGAGTCAAACCCAATCAAGATTTCTGGAATTAGCAATTAAAAAACCTGAAATGAAAATAATTTGATTTCACACCAGAGTGTAATTAAGCATGATATGTATAATTGGGGTGGGTGATTGTTAGGGTGTAAAGCTGATATCAGATTAAGAAAAATAAGGTCAGGAAGAAATTAGACCAATGACAACTGCTTGCTGCCAGATCCTATGGCCAAAAATAAAGAGCTCAGTCAATTTGCATGGTACCTTTATCAACTGCTAAATAAAGCAACAGGCAAACAGGTTATTTTCAACATATTGTTCTGGAAACTGAGACTTTAAAGCACAGATATATGAATGCAAACATCGCATAAAGGGCTCTTAACGCATAAAGTGCTACAACTGGATTATAATTTCCAGCTGATTATGCACAGAACCAAACGAACTACTGTCCAAAATAAAAATTGCATCAGCAATAAACAATCGCTGCTCAAAAACAGAGTATTGGCTGCTCGCAGGCATCACTATGAGCAAACAAAAATGCACCTGTGTCTAAGGCGTTTTAGTTTTAAGTCAGTTATTCTTCTGGCCCTGCTTAGATGTCATCTGCTTCCCCTTCTTGTTCGTATTGTTGCTGGCACTGGCAGCACTTGATGGTCGCTCGTGCGAGGAATCCTCGGACGTAGACTCGGCAGCTGTGGTGTCGCTGCTCTTTCCTTTGGTTCTCGTGGAAGTCGACTTTTCCGCTGCACCGCTCACCGTCTTGGCCGAGCGAACCGGTTGCGCCAGATTCGCCTTCTGTGGAACCACCTTCTTCTTTCCGTTGTCTTTGCGGTCGTGAATCTCACATTCTTTCAGCTCTGACAAGTCACCGCTCGACTGCGATGACAAGAGCGTCACGGTCCCCCGCAGGATCCGGGAACCGACGTCAGCGTGATTAGCTTTCATGTGCTGTATCGCGGCCTCCGCACTAGCGTCTCTATTGCCACAGCCCTCGACGTGGCACGGGAACATCATCCTCAAGTCGAGGTGTGACATGATGTGATGGGAGATGGCGAGGTATTCCGCGTATGCGATGTAGCTGCAACGGACGCAGATGAAGACCTCCTTCCGTTGGTCCACATATTCGTCGCTCAGTAACTGGTTGTAGGTCACCGTGATGGGAGCTGATTTCGGCTTGTTGATGACCCTGGCCTTTGCGAAACATCCGCGGTAGCAGCTGCCGTCCTCTCCGTGGTTCTTCACTGCGTGGTCCGCGATGTGGCGGTTGTCCGCAACCAGCAGCTCGCAGTCGATGCACTGGTAGAACGAAGGCACGATCGCCTGCTGGTCACGGTTGAGCACCAGCTGTCTTGTCACCTGCGGGGTCACCTCCGTGACGTCCGACCCGTAGACGATGTGCGCCACGCCGTGACAGATCTCGAAGTGGATCCACATGGAGATCTTGTCGTGCGTGACAAAGCTGCAGTGACGACAGAAGAGGTACATGACGTCCCCCGTGGGCATAGGGGTCCTTGTCGCCGCAAACATGTAGTTCAGATGCGACCGGTGCACGTGGTCGCTCACGACCTTCGCCGAGAAGTCAGTGAACGAACAGAAGGTGCACTGGAAGACCATGTTGTCGCTGAGCGCCTTGAAGCTAATCAAGACGTTCATTACATCGCTCGACTCATCCAGTTTCACAAACACCGTCTGCAGTTGACTGTTGATGTGTTCGTTCACGCTGTCCACAATTTCGATGAGCGCCAGCTTGGCTTTCAGCGCTTCGTTGACCGCTGGAGGCAAGAGAGGGCTGACGCGGGCTACAGCCCTAACCGTCGACTCTTTTATCAGTACCGGCATCGCTGGCGATGTTCGACCTTCGCCCACCGCAGAGGTGGAGGCCGAGACGTTGGCTGTATGTAGTTCTGACTGAAAGGTCTGGAAGAGGGAGGGACGCCCTCTGCTTCGTCTGACATAGCCGACGGAAGCTAGGACCTGTGAAGCGGACTCTGCACTTGTCGTCGCTGCAGGGCCAGCATCACCCTGAGATTCACCCTCTTGTAGTATACGAATATTCGACGGACCTGGTGCAACATCGTTTTGGTTGTCCGCACTCCCAACGTCGTCGGGTTGCATTTTCTTGGTGGTGGCAGCTGCTCTCTTTCTGGGTTTCGATTTGAATGCTGGACTTCTTGTCTTTTGACTGGACTTCGATTTTGGTTTCCAGCGGTCGCGAGCGGAACCGAAATCCCCGCTGGAGCTGCTGTCCGAATACCAACCTCGTCGATCGTTGTCGCTGTCCCAATCCGGTGGCTGGTTTGCGAGCGCCAGTTGTTTCAGTCGGCATTTCCTCACTCCGAGGACCTCTGCCGCTTTGTCCTGATCAGTCGGATTTAAAAGTTGCTTCACGGCAAAGTCCACACTCACGAGACTCAACTTTGGCATGCTTATCACAGGCTGGTTCCTTGCACACCGCAGTAACGTCTTATTTTTCTCTTGTTCCTGCGACTCTTTGGATGGCGATTTCGCAGCCGAGCTTGAGCCAGGACTGTCGTCTGACACGCCGCCATTAGAACTGTTGACAGTGTCAGAGCTTCTGGTAGCTTCTTCCGTCTTCCTTGTCTCGTCTAAGCCTCCACGGTCCGCTTTTTCTTCCTTCTTTGCATCTTTGGAGCTTCCAGGCAGAATCTGCTTGCCTTTTCCGTTACCTGTCTTGGCTGCACCTCTGCTATGACTGGTTCTTTTATCGACCATTCTACTAGGCTTCTGCTTAGCTCCTTTTTCCGTTGCCTGATTCCCATGACTTACACAAGAACCTGACGCCGCTTTGTCTCGGGAAGCCATAGCCTTTGGTTTTCCTCTCGAACTCTGCAAGGTCGTTCCGCCTTCTCTCCCTCCAGATCTTAGGGATGCAGTCCTTTCGCCTTGCACTGGAGTCTTTCGCTTCCCTCTAAGCGATGATTCGGTCTCTGCGGCATTTTCAGAATGCTCAAAAGTGGTGTCGTCCCTTTCCTCGTCGCTGGATAATCGCCCTCTCTTGCGTGAACCCTCGGAATCATCCGGTTTATCGCCTTTCCGCTTGCGTCCGGAAACAACCGAACTGCTGTCTGATGCTTTCCCAGATCCTGTTTTCTTCCGGTTCCCTTTCGTCACGATACGTCGGCCGTTCTCTATCACGCGCTTGCTAGGGCTCAGCGGCTTCACAGCATCGGTCTTCGTGGGTGAGTCACTGGGACCCCATGCGACATCAATGTAGACGCTTGGATTCGCATTCCCTGCATCGTCATCTTCACCTTCTATGTCATCTCCGCCCGCATTCTCCACCTCGTCGGCATCGCTCTCATGCTGATCGACATCTGCAGGATTCTTCTTCTCCAACTCATGCTCCGATTGATCTCTGTCTTCGCGGAGGTTGGCGCCTTTGTCTTTCACGCCTGCCGCCTGTCTGCGACTTTTCTTCCTTGGCGACCAAACCTTAGCTCTTCGTTTCTTCTGTTTGACAGGAGAGACTTTTGTTGAACCAGAGGTTTTTATCTCTACGGCTACCTCTGAAACCTCTTCACCGATGGACGAACCGAGCGCGCCGGTTCCAACATCTGGCGGTTGATCAACGAGAGAATGACACCCGTTGATACTAAGTTGAAGCGGGAGCTGCTGTGAAACATCCGTCAACTGCCCGGCACCGGAACCGGGTCTCGAACTGTTCTCGAACAGAGATGGAAAATTCTTGAGAAGCTGCTGGCCAGCTGACGTGCTCCGGCCGTAGTCGGATCCTCTCAGATTCTGCAGCATCATCTGCATCATGCTGTTTGCGGCAGAACCGTCGCCCGGCTGCTGCACGACGGGCTGGGGAGGCGCTTGTGTCTGTCCAAGCATCTGGTAGAGGAGGTTGGCCATTGGGTTGGTCTCAAGTCCAGAAGGAGCCATCGGAGCCACGCACAGAACACCAAACGACTGTGCCATGTTTGCAGCCAACATGTTCGCCATCTGTTGCTGAAGCGAGGGCTGCGCCATCGAAAAGGCGTTGAAACCGCCGAGCGAAGGATTGCCGTATGATTGATACGACTGAGACATAAAGTTCAGCATCGGTAAGTTTGCCATCATGACTGGCAGAAGCTGTAACCAGAGATCACTGCCAGGCGCGGCCGCAGGGGCGTTGTTTGCGAACAGCTGCTGGTTGGAAGCGACCGGAGCCATGGTCGGCCAAGAGCCGCCAAGGTTGGACTGCAGCTGCTGTTGTAACTGCTGCTGCAGCAACTGCTCCTGCAACTGCTGCATCTGTTGCTGTTGTTGGAACTGTTGCAGTTGTTGCTGCTGAACTAGCTGCTGCTGTGCCTGTTGTTGCTGCTCAGTTGCTTTCTGTTCTTCCAATTTGTGCTGCTGCTGTTGCAGCAGATTCTGCTGTTGTTGTACTGCCTGCTGTTGCAATTGCTGTTGTTGCACAATTAACTCCTGAACCTGTTGCTCAACTAACTCCTTCTGAGACAGACCCTGAAACGAAGGCAAAGCAGTGACCTCGTCAGCTTTCTGCACACCCAGCACTGCCCCGTATGCCTGCGACGGCAGGCCAGTCGAAGCTGAGCGGCTCTGAAACGATCCCTCGGATAAGGATGACAGTGCCGGAGAATTTGGATGAGAGAGCATACCCTGCACGACTCTGAGGAGGGCCTGAGACGAACTGAACTGGCTTGACTCGGAATTCTGGTTGGAAGCCAGGGGGGTCAAGGAGTGCTCCAAATTACTCATCGTCAGATTCTCTGCTTTCTGACCAGAAGGCAGGCTGCCGAAATGATGTTGCTTGTTACTATTGACCAACTCTGGAGTCTGACGATGTTCGGCCAGAGGCTGATTGTGCTGTGGACGTTCTACACGGCTTTCCACAGATGCTGGCAACTGATTCTGAGAAGACGGTCGAGAAGAAAATGATGTCTGAAGTCTCGCGTTTATGTTAGCAGTCTGTGTGGCGCCAAAACCCAATGAACTTTCCTGCTGCAGATTCTGACCGTGAGCCAAACTTGGTGGTTGCGGAACGTTCAGTGAATCCTGCGACTCAAAGCTGTTGATGTTACCAAACAATGCCCCCAGACTCTGCGATTGATTGCCAAACGAACTTTGCAGCAGCTTCGAATCAGCCGGACCAACCGCCAGACTTTGTGGTTGAGGAACTTGACTGTACGCGGATTCCTGTGGTTGAAATACCTGGCCGCTCTGTTGAAAGCCTGGACCAGTCAAGGAATCCTGCGACTGAAAATTCTGCGACTGCAAAGTTTGACCTTGCAATGCATTCAGAGGCTGGTTACTGAGACTGCCCTGAAAACCTTGTGACTGTGAAATCTCACCAGTAACTGCACTCTGAGTTGGCAAGCCTCTCTCAACACCTGAACCTTGCAACATATAATTCTGACCGCCTACTGGACGCAAAGTTTGACCAACCTGGCCACCCTCTGACAGTGAATTCTGACCTAGTACTGTGCTTTGGGGTTGCAAAGTCGAACCCTCCAACGACCCGAACGGTTGACAATTTTTGTCACCCGATGCGGCTGCTGTCCATTGCTGCATGCTCTGACTACCATCTAAATTCTGTTGTCGTACATTCTGATTGCCAATTGTACTTTGTAGCGGCCTGCTCAACTGATTAAAGACTTGTTCCTGCGATTGGAAATTCATGTCAACTCCTGGAAAGTCATCTATCGGTGGTGGTTTGATATCCACGTCGCGCTTCAGTACCTGCGACATGCGGACATGGTCCTGGATAGACGTGGGAAATTTTGGCCGGCTCTGTACTGGATCCTGTGGTTGCATATTCCTATGAAAATCTTGATCGGTGATCGATTGACTTGCACCAAACTGAATTTGACACTGCATGTTTGGATTGCCCGAAGAGCGGATCAACCCAGAGCTCAGACTGTTTGACCGGTCGCCAATAGCGGACAGTTGCTGAGGCACGGACGTTTGAATTGCCTGCTCTGACATTGCGTTGGTAATGCAGATGACGACAGAGGGCTGTGGCAGCGAACCTGCGCTCTGGGAAGGACCGAGGAGCGACCCGGTAGAAGACTGCGACGAAGTCAGAGATGGCACGAAAACTCTCCCCTCCTGAGCTTCAGGAATTTTCCTCGAATGCTGTTGATGCTTAAGTCCACCAGAGAAACCCTTGGGCACAAGCACATCTCTCGAAGTCTGTAACCCAACGTTTGAAGCATCATCATTGAACTGATTGACCGATACAGGAATATTTGAATGGGTACCAGGAGCCCTGGTTTTCAATGATATAATCGAACAGTCGGACGATTGTGATGGGTATACTCTACCACTGGTGCCCGGGATAGGCACGTTCGCGTAGGCTGAGGGCGTCGTGACAGCGGGATATGGTGGAAGCTGACTAAACGTCTGAGGGAAACTATTCGTGTCTGCTATCACCGCGTTTAAAATTGGAATCCCTGATGCAGAAGATGGATAGTTGGAGACCGGATTACTGGTGAACAGAACTCCTCTTTGATGGAAATCAGCATTCTGAAATGATGCATGCTGTACCTTCCTAGCTGTAACCTGCTGAGCTTGCACCTGAAATTGCATCATGCCTCTGGGCACAGCATTCAGAGATTCACCGCTCTTCTCGTATTTTAGGGACGAATCTTTATTGCTTGAACGTTCATCACGACAATCGTCTTTGTCGGGAGCGATGATGATTGGATTTACTTCACAGAAGCCTGAATCTGATGCAGATGTTGTTGTTTCGGCACTGGCCGAATACCAACGAATCGAGCGACCGTCTTGACTAAAATTAGCATCAGGATTTGTGTGTCGACTCATTTCTTGAAGAAAAAAAACAAATACTCATTAGAACATTGATATATTTAACAGAAAAATGAAAACCTTTGCCCAAAGTCACATTTGTAAAATACGATACATTGCCCTATAGCAAAACATTCTAGTAAACTACAATATAAGGCCTTTCGTGTATTTTTGCCCTTCTGTATCGCTGATGTCATCACGTTCTTTACAAAAATAGTCCCGAAAAACAAGATATTCGGCCGAAGCAAATGTCAGAGGCGATTTCCGGTTATGTCCTAATTGTTCCATTAAGGTTGTCTCTTTAATATACTAACTAGCATGCTGGCAATAACATATTTTAGCATATTTAACACCTGTATAGAAATTAGCATGTTAAATTAACACTAACTCAAAATCGTATTTTAGCATTTTAAATTCATTCAGTATTGAACAACTAAGAGAAAAGAAATGTAGCGACACTTTCAGATGAAATTGTAAACATACAAATGGTAATTATGAAATTGTAGTGTAAATTATATAGCATTGCGTGGGTTTAGCATCAGTACACTACAAATTCGATTGATACCATTCTTGCCTAAATAGAAGTGGGATTGATAAAGAGATTCTTGCTTAAATTGAAGTTGGATAAACAAAAATAATTGTAATTTCAATAGAAATAGATGGATGAAATATAGTTGTTGTATGAGAAATAATTGTATACATAGAAGCATGATAGATCAAAAGTAAGTCTTGCTGAATTGATTGAAAGAATTCTTGCTTAAACAGAAGTTGGATTGATGAAAACTAATAATGCCACAATGTAAAAATAATGCAATACACCAAAATAGTTAGTCAGGTGACAAGAAATAATTTAATACGTCAATTTCATGACTGTACAACAAACCTAGGAAACCTCAAAAGTAAAAATTTTAGGTTTTTTTCGTTTTAATTTTTTCAATAAGATTAATAATTATTTGTATTTGTAGCTAATCAAAATAATGCTCTTAGCCTTGTATGTTATAGTCTGCACTCTGCAGTGCACGTGGCTATAAACAGTGTGGCAGGGAGCCTGGGGAATGGTGTGTCGGATACTATGGATCATGTCATGTCTGGTGGTCGAAAACCTATAAACAGCCAACATTCCTGAAAACCTAGGTTTTCAAGCCCTGGCTGATGTTGGTGTTCATTACTTACTTACTGGTTGGTAAGAGCCATGTTGTATGCTTGAGGGGCTTACATTCTTTGGGATTACCATAACTTCTATTACTTGGCATCGTGAGGGTCGATTAAGGTCAGGTCAGGGGCTTCCAGATAGGGGGTCTGGAGGCAAATGCCTCCAATTTCAGGTAGGGGGATATTAAGTGAGTCTAAGGGGGGATATCTTGCCTTACTGACACTTGGTTTCGATTATTCAGATGGGTACCACTAAACACCGAATTGGTCGAAAAGATACCAAAAAGACACCAAAAAGATATCGAAAAGATACAGAAAAAGCATGAAGCAATCACTTTACACCTCTGTCTCGATAAACTACACTAACCTTAGTCTTAACCGAACCTCACGATGCTTACCCTGTCCCTAACCGACTCCTACATACATCCTTTTCAGCGCCTTTTCTGTAATTTTTCAACCTTTTATGTGTTCAGTGCTACCTATTCGGATTGATCCCAGGTCGGCTAGGGTCATGTTAGACACCATAAACGTCGGATAGGGTCAGGGTAGGGTAATTTATCGTTTCAACGTTCCAAATTCATCCACTTTATCATTTTAGCTTCCAAAATTCATTGCACCTGATTATGGCGACTTCGTGCATGGTTGCCTGTTTTGATATCAATACAATACTTTTCATCAATCCAGCTTCCATTAAAACACGATTCTTTTTATCAATCCAGCTCCCTTGCATTTAAACAGAATTCTTTTCGTCACATTCAGCTTCTACTTAAGCAGGAGTCTTTTCATCATATCCAACTTCCATTTACGTATGATTCTTTTCATCACGTTAACGGTTCAGCTTCTACTTCGGCTCGATTCTCTTCATCAATCCGGATTCTGCTACGTTTTAGGACAGTGGTCGGAATTTGGGACGCTAAAACGATAAATTACCCAGGGTAGGTATCGTCATTAGATAAAATGCGAAAAATCGTTCGCAGCAGAAGAAAATTCATCAAACATTGTGTGGCATTTGGAGCGGAAACTTCGGCCTCAGAAGCATCACGCTATTTGTTAATCCCAGATTGTCCGCTGTGAACGATTACATACCCGCGTACGGTCACTTGTAGTAGCTATACTCCATCAAAGCTTTGCTCTGAGCTGCAGTAGTCGCCTTACAACCATACAAAATGCCAGCGAACGCAATTTTTTACTTTATGAAACAAAAATTTAAAATTTTCAACGCTAAACGAAACCTTCCACTTCCGCTGAACGGGCATTGCACATATATTTGATGTCTTTTGTTTGATATTGTCGGAATTAATAAGGCGCGAAACCACGATAAATTAGCGTCACATAACATGTAGACGAATCAAAAACTTAACGTGTAGGCCTAATGTGAAATTTATACAAAACCGATAAGTCTCATATTGCGTTTTCTTGTTTCAGATCATTGCGGCCAGGCCGAAATATCGACATCAGCGCTATCCTTATCAATTGACGCGTACTTCGGATTTCTTAAGTAGTCTATAGGTAGCCTAGCCCTGTTACCTGCATTAATTGTAGGCTAACCGTTATCATAATCTCCAAATGTCTAAAGCTCCACTTGAAAGCCAAGCGCAGGGCACCAGCTTATTCACCAACGCTGCGTCAAATCGAAAGGGTTGTCCAAGGGACAGTCCGTGGGAGGTCATATATACTCATAGTTCGGTTCCCAGAAGGTCAGCAGAGAGGCAGTGGCTTTTAAGGAGGGTATCGTTTTGATCGAGGATTGACAGAATGAATGTCAAGTTATTAGGCCCCTACATATAAGTAATAGCAATGTATAGTGATTTTGATGCATAGTAATGGTGAAACACATGTTAGGCATATATATATATATATATATATATATATATATATATATATATATATATATATTGACTGAAGGGCTGAAAGGTTTAGTGAGGTGTCGTCATTTTACGCTCTCCTTTGCATTTATTATAATTTTCTCAACAAAAAAGTTTGATTAGGCCTTTGTGTGTCATCTTGTAAACGTGCTACTTCTTTCAAATAATTATGGTTGACATCATTTTCAGAAAATCGGATAAAACATGCAACTACACTTTACTGAAAGTGGTCAATTTATGCCGGAACGAACCTTAATGCCGTTCCGGGACCTCCTGGAGTGCCGGAACGGTGTTCCTGCGCTTCAGCCAGTGATGCTAATTGAATATCAAGTAATGAGTCTACGGAAAATTCTAAACGGCAATCCAAGAAGAAACTGCTAAGCAAAACCGTTCAGCAAAGACTCGGACTATTGGTCACTGTAACATATCGCTAATGTACACTAACCGAATACGCTATATAAATGCACATGTGGCGATTGACACGTGCGCCTATGACGAAGGCTGTTGATTGGCTGCCTTTGGCGAGCGCGGGAACCGAGAAAGGATGGTGGCATGAACAGCTGACAACAAGACCAGATTATCACACGTGGGTCTTCGATGAGCGAAGAGGGTTCGTTTGGACGAGGCGTATCAACGGAAGAGGGTTGCGAAAGGAACAAACAGCAACGAACAAGCAACGAACAAAGCCAGTTACTTCGTCAACATTTTTCTTATCGCACGAGGACACTCAAGGTAGGCCCTATGGAAAGAAATTTTACTCCTCAAGTCAAGTGCAAAGGACTGTGTGACGCTTTACGCGTGTATTGCTTGACAAATAAGAATTTCCATATATAACGTTAGCAAGCACCAGTTTTGTGATACAAATTTTATAATACACGGACTAGGTCTTGTTAACTGGACAGTCCGTTTTGTTATTCCATTACTGCGGCTTGTTACAGTCTACATTTTGATTATGCCAGTTGGGCCGTACATGTATACGCTTAGCTCGTATGCACACTGTCCTATCATAACCTGCATTAGGCTATATTATATGATAAACATGTATTAAAGTGGATACAATTTTAATATGTAACAATGTCGTACACTTTAGTGCACGGAACCGGATAGAGCCCTTGCACACACTTTTATTGCTATTCAATAAAAGTCTCTCTAAAGATCAGTAATGCCTATTTATTTTTATTCAGCTTGTTTTGCTTCTGAAGCTTGTAATTTAACTCCAGCATTGGAGTTGCGTTGAACTTTTAATTGTTTGCACCAGTGCCAAACTTTATTGTATGCTCCTAGAGAGATATTGTCATCTAGTCTACTTGTATTAATATCAACTTCACCAAATCCTTCAGGATATAAGCGTTGCAGTTTCACTAACAGTTCTTTTATTTTTGTCCACTGTAAATAGTAACCCTGACCACTCTACTAACTTCCTGGGCAGTTTTTATATAGTCACACAATGACTTTGGCTGCACTATTCTATTCAGTGTTCAGTCCCTTGTGACATTACTGGTCATCGCTCAATCCAAGAATATTGCATTTCAATGCGATCAGGAGTTAAATTTCTGAATATTTCGATTGAAGCCGACCTACTCCATTTAAAGTGCAATGTTCAACTGGTATTTTGCGTTACATTCTATTTGAAGCGACTAATTTTTCGGTTAGTTTAGCTTAGTTTTAGTGTTTAACTTGCTTCTAGTTAAGAATTAATGTTACAAATTACTTAGGCGATCCTACTTAGCAAGATGATTGATTGTCCTTTCTGGGACCAATGTTGTTGATTGATGAAAAAATATTTTGGATTTCCTTTTGGTTTCAATGGCTGCGATAAAATGAATTGAATTAAGAAGTCGTCTGATAAGGAGACCACAAATTGCAGAATCGTATTTAAATCAAGACTGGCTTCCTGTTTTGTGATTTATAATGTGTGTATAGATTAAGCCTTGACTAGAATAGCAACTGGTCAGAATAATACAGCAAGCTTAGCTAAAGTACACCAGAATAAGAGCCAATTAAAACAGCAGCATAATTATGGAGATGCTGTTAAGGATTGATAATTATAGATTTAGTTGGTATATAACTGTATATTAGATTTAGTTGGTAGGCCTATATTAGGTTGTTGGTGTATAGCAGATTTACTTGCTATTTATGTTAGATTTACTTGGTATTTCACATTTTTTGGTGTATTAGATGTAGTTGGTATATTAGAGTGCAATGTCACGAGTTTCAACTTTTAAGACTTCGTTAATTGTAGCAGTAGATTTTGATGCTGAGATACTATAGAACGAAGCAGTGCAGTTAGGGTGGGGTGTTATGCCACAAATGCCTATTGTACTATTGACAAAGAGATAATAAAAGTCACATATAAGAGTTATTTTTGTAGTTGGATTAGTACACTAGTAATCTAGTATTATGGTAGTATTTTAGCTAATCCGTATGATTGTTTATTATTGTATGAACCTGATCTTCTTACATCAATCATGGTTTCGAAAGAACCACTTGTTGCTTCATTCGACTTCTAAAATAGAAGCCTGTTGTTCAATTCATTTGTGGGTTAAGTGTGTGGTTCTTTGCCTGTTATTTAACCTCGTGTTGCTATAAATGCCTGTAACATGCATGTGCTTATTTTTCTTTTGTAGCTAATGGAGGCTCGGGACGAACAATTGCCACTCCTTAGTTTCTCCTTCAGACTGTGGACACAATGCATAACTGGCTAAGTAAGACCTGTGGACGTTCGCTGCCTTCTGTGCTGGAACTTGTCAACAACAGTTCCTTCAGCACCTCATAGCTCTGCGAGTTCTTCGATTTCCATTCTTTGATAAACTTAAAAAATTATCCTTTTGAAGATCTGGCCTAAGTTGGTGCACATAGCTTCTATGTTACATTACACGCCAGACACACAAGATCGAACCTTGGGGGATACTGGTTAAGATTATCTCGACCTTGACACATTGTTTGTCTGATTATGCCATTTGATCTTTCATTAGTCTGCAGGCACAGTCGGTCGTCACTCCGTGCATTCGTCCGGCGGCCTGTCCAACAGTCAATCCATTAGTCAGCCCTCTATTCAACCGGATGGTAATGAAAGTAAATGAAAATTAAAAAGCAAAATTATTTTACAAATTAAGTAATTGCAATAACTGAAATCCAACTAACTGAAAATCTTAAGACTCGAAAAAAATTAATAAAATTTGAGTTTCTGGGGAAGAACTGAATGGGGAACTGAAGTGGGAAAACACTGAAATGGGGAACACTGAAGTGGGAAAATATTGAAATGGGCAAAAACAGGAAAAAAAGCTGAAATGGGAAAAACAGAGCATGGGGAAAACCGGAACAAACTGAAATGGGCAAAATTGAAAATGGAAACTTTTGAAAATTAGTCTGTTCGATTTTCAAGTTTTTGTTTCTCGGTTAACATTTTTTGATTTTCCATTAGAATTTGAATTTTTTGATTTTTTGATTTTCATTGCTTTCATTTCATGGGTTGAATAAACCAGCTGACATATGGATTGACTGTCAGATAGGCGGCCTGATGAACGCACAAAGTGACAACCGACTGACTGTGTGTGCGTTAACTCTAGCCAGATCTCTAACTGGAAATTTTTGAAGTGTATCAATTGTATTGGAAACTGAAGAATCGCAAATATAATAATAATAATAATAATAATAATAATAATGAGGTGTTGAAGGAGCAATTGTTGATAAATTTTCAATTCACAGAAGGCGGCGAACGTGCACAAGTTTTGGCCAGTTGTGCAATGTGTCCACAGTCTATGGAAAATGCAGATGTGGAGGAAGAGGGAGGCAGCTGTTTCTTCCGGGACTCATCAAGTCAACCAACCAGCAGCCTTTGTCACTGGTGAGTGAATCTCCACATCTGCATTTATATAGCGCATTTTCTCTGTTACGCTATCTGTGTAGACGGCCATATGTTTAACGGTCGTGTACTCTTGCCCAAACAGCTATGTTCAGCAATTTTATTTTGTGTGCCTTGATGTCAATGTTGCAAATTATTTGTGTTTTTGATACTGCTGCAATTTTCGGTTCTTTGCTCTCATTTGCTGTGATGGTTTATTTCTTATAGTTATTTCCTGCATTCTGATATACATTGTAAGCTTATGTACATATTTATGTGTGTTTGCCTACAGGTGTGTATTTAAAAGGAAACGAAACAAAGCGAATTTTAAGTAAGCTTAGCTCACAAAATAATGTGGCAACGGTGATGATGAAGACTTACACACGCACACATGCACAAGTGATGAGCTGGTTCAACACTAACTTTGCCCTGATCAAGTAGGGCAGCTGCAAAGAAGCCTCTTTCCTGCAATCTGTAACATTTGCCATGTTCTTGTTCTTTCAGGCATTCAGAGATTGGAGCTACAGAAGACCTTCATCTCAGCACGGGATGCGAGGTTGGAAAAGGTCACACAACACAGCGGGAGAGGAGGTATCATGCTGATTTATTTGGGGCTGTCCACATATTACGTACGCAGTGAGGGGAGGGGGTTTCAAATTTCGGCGATTTTGCGTACGGGTGCGTACGGTGGGGAGGGGTCAAGAAAATATATACGTACGAAAATATAATTGTCAAGTCATGACATTCACAATACAGAATATAAGAATCAGAACTGTAAACCCAATCAGACTATATTCCTGCTTAATCAATTTTATGTAGCATTAAAACAGTTTCCAATGCAAGTGTTAGTGTTTTATTTCTTCACAACCGTTACCAAATTTAAGCTGTTAAATATGATGCTTAAGAAAAATAAATAGCCTGTGGTAATGTTAATGTCTTATAGATGTTTTAGCTATTTAACCTTTGCAATGGGGGTAGAGCTCAAATGTACGTACGCATGGGGAGGGGTCCACCAAATGTACGCGGTGCAACAGAGGTTGGGGGTATGAAAATCGGAGTTTTTTTGCGTAGGTAATATGTGGATGGGCCCTTTGCTCTTTTGTGGTCACCATGGATTGGCAGAAATGGTGGCCATACAAAGGACAAAGGCTGGTCTGCTAATACTAACATGTACCATGTTCTTGTCCTTAAAGATTGAGGCGTCCTATCCATGCAGACGACGATTGTGTGTGAATCTCTTATCCTCTCTGCATGACAGGTACCGTAACGAAATCGGATGGGTCTCTGGTAAGGCCATAGAGATTGCGAAAGCCTAGGTCACTATTGCTTAACCTATATCATGTTATTATGCTTTCGTCTCTTCTTGCATGCTTAGAAATGTTTTATTCTTTCGTTTCTGTTGGGGATATGAATGCTTTATTCTTATAGATTTACTATGTAACTTAAACGGTTTGACGCCATTGCAATATCCTTGCTCTCAATAGCTTGCATTAAGGCATTCCACTTAACCAGGGTGAGGGTAGTCTGTGTAACATAAATGGTTTGATGACTGGGTAGTGTGTGTAGCTAAAATGACTTCATGCCATAGGGTGTGGGTAGTCTGTGTAGTTACAATGGTTTGATGCCATATTGTAACTACACAGACTACCCACACCCTAGGATGTGGGTAGTCTGTATAGCTTAAATGGTTCAATGACGTAGGGTAGGGGTTTTGTGTAGCTTAAATGGTTTGATTACATAGTATGGGTAGTCTGTGTTGTTAAAATGGTTTGGCAACATGGGACGAGGGTTGTCTGTGTTGCTGAAATGTTTTGGCAACAGAGTGAGGTTTGTCTGTGTTGCTGAAATGTTTTGGCAATAGAGCGAGGTTTGTCTGTGTTGCTGAAATATTTTGGCAACAGAGTGAGGTTTGTCTGTGTTGCTGAAATGTTTTGGCAACAGAGTGAGGTTTGTCTGTGTTGCTGAAATGTTTTGGCAACAGAGTGAGGTTTGTCTGTGTTGTTGAAATGGTTTTGGCAACATAGTGTAGAGGGTGGGTGTGTTGCTGAAATCATTTGCAACATAGGGTGAGGCTTGTTTGTGTTGTTAAAATCATTTGGTGACAGATGGTATCTCGTAAGTAGTTAATATCACCAAGAAGGTTGGTTGGGTAACACAGATGTGGGCGAGGATGGGGTTCACCATTATTAAACCATAAGCTGAAATCATTTGGCAATATATGGTGAGGGTTGTCTGTGTTGCTGAAATGGTTTGGCAACATAGGGTGTGTGTGTTGCTGAATGGTTTGGCAACATAGGTTGGGGGTTGTCTGTGTTGCTGAAATCATTTGGCAACATAGGGTGAGGGTTGTCTGTGTTGCTGAAATGGTTTGGAAACATACGGTGGAGGTTGTCTGTGTTTCTAAAATAGTTTGGTAACATATGGTGGGGTTGTCGGTGTTGCTGAAATTGGTTGGCAACATAGGGTGTGTGTGTTGCTAAATAGTTTGGCAATATAGATTGGGAGTTGTCTGTGTTGTTGAGATGGTTTGGGAACATACTGTGGGGGTTGTGTGTGTTGCTGAAATCATTTGCAACATAAGGCAAGGCTTGTTAGTGTTGCTGAAATGGTTAAGCAACATAGGGTGCGAGTTGTGTGTGTTGCTAAAATCATTTGGTGACAGATGGTATCTCGTAAGTAGTTGGAATCACCAAGAAGGTTGGTTGGGTAACACAGATATGGGCGAGGATGGAGTTCACCATTATTAAGTCATAAGCGGAAGTCATTTGGAAACATAGGGTGATGGTTGTCTGTGTTGCTGAAATGGTTTGGCAACATAGGGTGTAGGTTGTCCAAGTTGATAAAATGGTTTGGCAACATAGGGTGTGTTTGTTGCTGAATTGTTTTGGCAACATAGGGTGGGGGTTGTCTGTGTTGCTGAAATGGTTTGTCAACATAGCTTAGGGGTTGTCTGTGTTGCTGAAATGGTTTGGCAACATAGGGTGGGGGTTATCTATGTTACTGAAATGGTTTGGTAACATAGGGTGGGAGTTGTCTGTGTTGCTGAAATTGTTTGGTGGCATAGGGCGTGGGTTGCTAAGAGTCACTAACAAAATTGGATGTCAGATATAGCAGTCCGCATGACAGGTACCGTAACGAGATCGGGTGGTTCTCTGGTAAGGCCGTAAGAGATTGCGAAAGCGTAGGTCAATATTGCTTACCTATATCATGTTATTATTTTTCATCTCTTCGTGCATGGTTAGGAATGCTTTATTCTTTCATCGTTTCTGTTGGGGATATGAATGCTATATTCTTATAGATTTACTGTGTAACTTGAATGGTTGCACGCCATAGGGTGTGAGTAGTCTGTGTAACTTAAATAAGTTTCATAACAAATCATGTGCCGTTAAACAAGACATGTGACCCGGCTAACATTTGTGGCGGCTCTTGTGTCATTAAACAAGAGATGAGACCAAGCTAACTCTGGCGGCTCTTGTGCCGTTAAACAAGAAATGTGACCAAGCTAACTTTGGCGGCTCTTGTGCCATTAAACAAGAGATGAGACCAAGTTAACTCTGGCGGCTCTTGTGCCGTTAAACAAGAGATGTGACCAAGCTAACTCTGGCGGCTCTTGTGCCGTTAAACAAGAGATGTGACCAAGCTAACTCTGGCGGCTCTTGTGTCGTTAAACAAGAGATGTGACCGGGACACCTCTGGCGGCTCTTGTGCCTCAAACAAGAGATGCGACCTGGCTAACACTTGTGGCAGCTCTTGTGCCATTAAACAAGAGATGTGACAAAGCTAACTCTGGCGGCTCTTGTGCCGTTAAACAAGAGATGTGATCAAGCTAACTCTGGCGGCTCTTGTGCCATCAAACAAGAGGTGGGACTCTGCTAACTTTGGCAATTCTTGTTCCATCAACCAAATGATGAAACGCAACTTATTCTGATGGTTACTCTTGTGTCATTAAATAAGAGATGTGATCCGGCTTACAATGGCGGATCTTGTACCCTTCCTAACTCTGGCGGCTCTTGTGCCATTAAACAAGAGATGAGACGAACTATGGCGGCTCTTGTGCCATTAAACAAGATATGTGACCAAGCTAACTTTGGCGGCTCTTGTGCCATTAAACAAGAGATGTTACCAAGCTAACTCTGGCGGCTCTTGTGCCGTTAAACATGAGATGTGACGAAGCTAACTCTGGCGGCTCTTTGTTGCTGTCTTGCCTGCATAGGCAATAATAAAACACTTCTAATGCTGTCTTACGTGACCAACAAATGGCTCTATTATCAACGATGTTGTATGCAAGACTTGAAACTTCAAGACGAGACCGAGACAGTGAGATACCGAGACACTAGACTCAAGGCAGTACGAGACAGTAAAGGACAAGTGATCGTATAAAAACTGCTGTAAAATACTAATGTATCAGTTTTCGGGAATAAGGTTTATTCGTAATTTCAATTTGAAACTTATAATGTATTCATGTATAGTACCAATTCCTGAGAACAGTTTTTATATTGCCGCAAGATTTTAAGACTGTTAACGCGAAACTTGTCGAGATCTTTTGTTCGAGACAGAAAAAGACTTTCACTTCAAGACAGTTTCTAAAAATTCGAGACACTACTTCGAGACAGAGACCGCAGGTTTTCGAGACCGAGACATTACCTCGAGACAGCAGGTTTTCAAGACCGAGACACTGTCTCGAGACCATACAACTCTGATTATCAAGACCT
The DNA here is from genome assembly GCA_959347315.1 of Bimastos eiseni. Classification (NCBI taxonomy): domain Eukaryota; kingdom Metazoa; phylum Annelida; class Clitellata; order Crassiclitellata; family Lumbricidae; genus Bimastos; species Bimastos eiseni. The sequence continues at coordinate 4,136,334 of OY365819.1, read as the reverse complement.
TCATGATCGACAAAAGTTGCAGTAGGCCTACATAATAATTATGACGTACTTATAGAAAGATCATTGCCGTCTGTTATCGGTGTTATGCGCACGATTGGCAATTCTCTAGTAGTTCTGTAGCATCAAGATTAAACAGTCAAATACTATAGTTAATAATTTGTTTAACAATAACTTAATTAATAAATTAAAAAAATTTTCATCCCTCCCAAGATTACTGAATGCTATTCCCTCTCCTCGTTAGGAGGAATTTGAGGCGGTCTGCTTACACGGACATGCCTGTTAAAGCCTTTGTATGCAATCTAACCATTCGGAAACGGGGATATCGATCATGATGCATATTATATTTTATTATTTTTGCGCTTGTTATAGGCCACGGTAGTCGAATCAGATAAACGTTACGTAGCATTTGCAACGCATAGCAATTAACCTATATATAAACCTAATTGGATTTCAATTGCTTTACGGCTACATAAATTATTTTACACCCTAGCAAATGTCTGATGCAACATAAGTCACAGCGGGACATCAACTGTGGCCGGGTAAACTAATAGTCGGCCTATATGCTTCAACTAAGTTCTATATGACGGGCACAAAAGTCTAAAAATATATATCGGGCCTATAGGCCTACTTATTCTACAACTATAATGATGCGCCATAAACTAGGCATATAATTGAGAGTAGTATTAGGCCTACACGAAGTTGACTTGAAAGTAAGTATATTAGGTCTACCCAAGGCCAGCAATACAAAAAGTCAATACGACATAATTAGAAAGTTTTTAGTCGTTTAATCAGGACTATACTACATAAATGACTACGTTTAGCACCTGATTTCACTACGCAGAGCTGATGTGCCTTGTCTACTTTTTTACCTTGATCTTAGGTCTATTTTCTTTTCGTTGGCAATTCTTGGTGTAAGCCTAGTTGCAAAGGCGTCCAGAAATGGGGTTCGCAGGCAAATGCCTCTATACAATTTCAGGTAGGGGGATATCTTGCCCTCTGACACTGCCATGGCGACCTGGGATTTGCCTCCATCACTCGGAGGAAGATTGACGCGCCTGTTTAATTGTAATCGTAAAGAAAAGCACAATTAAGTTATGCGGCACCTGCCTGTTATGTATAACGAGTGCCTCGGTTTATTGCCTTGTGATTAGGACAGACCCTGTGTTTAAGACTAGAACCGTATATAGGCCTACGTGTGTAATATTAATTAAGTGGCGAGCCATCGTTTTGGACTGTTTATTTGTTCTGTACTAGAAGTTCAATGGGTGCAGCCTCCGAATTTAGTGCATTGTATAATTTGTATTAGTGAAGTGAGCTGCAGCCAGTCGTTAAATTCCACTGGATCCCACGGATTTGAGATCCGCCATCTAAAAGAGTAGCTAGATCGTCACCGATCGATCATAATAATTATATGCACCTTGCTTCAATTATTTATGTTCGTCCGAATTGTAATAGCGAGTGTATTGGTTGTAGACAATCGTCTGCACTTTGTGCAATAGCTGCTACTACCAAACCCACTTTAAAATACCCTTCGCTGACAGGAAATCCTGGCTTTGTACACACTGCTTGATACAGGTCTTTCCCTATAACCATATAGTGGATGATGAGGAATACAAAACAAGCATCGATTACTACAATAGAGATGATTACCTGAGGGATCGACTACAGGATGGTCCTACTTTGGACCTATTTGCTGATTTAGGAACCAACAGACCACTACTCAATCATTGACCTGGACCCTGATGAAAACTATTATATGGTCAAGCCTAGGGAATGTAATTACAATACGTGTACTTCACTTGCATCCACAGTTTAAAAAAATGGGACTGATGCACATATATTGTCGCAGCATACTATCCAAACTTAGTAGTCTAGAATACCTGCTAAACACCCTCGGCATAGGTATACTAGCTGTAACGGAGACCCGGCTGAATGACAATCTTGCTAATACTATATTTATCTCTGGATATAATTTCGAATTTAAATGCCGCTCTACAGGACGGGGAGGGGGAGTGGGCTTTTTTATCAGACAAGATATCTCTTACCAACCCTATGCCTTGCCACCCAAATATACCACCCACGGAACCCATGAGTCTCCATTCCTCCGTTTTCCTCAATCAAAGGACAGGACAGGGACGTTTATATTCTAGGGAATTTGAATATATACCTATTAAAATTCCAGGACCATAAGCCCACTAGCAACTTCATAGACATCACTTCATCTAACTACTTTTTGCCTGTCATTACTCGTCCTACTCGAATTACTACCTCTACTGCTACTCTAATAGATAACCTGGTCACTAACAGACTAACTAGAGTTGTCGAAACCGCAATAATGGTAGAAGACATATCAGATCATCTTCCTATTGTTACCTGGATAGATATCATCTTGAAACCTGCTAAGAGCCACACTGTCTATAAGTCGCAATATTGATGACAACTTTTCAAACACTCAACTTGAGCAAGCTGACTGGACCAGTGTCGAGGAATATTGTAGAAATAATGATCCTTCTACCGCATATGGTATATTCCGTCATAAGATAAAACCACTATATGAGATGGCATTTCCTTTGAGAAACAAGAAAGTAACTTCATCTAAGTCTTTTAAGCAACCATGGATGACCCCTGGGTTATTGAAGTCTTGCAAAACTAAATCCAAACTTCATTCTATCTTTGTAAAGAACCGCACCTCTGCCAATAAAAGAAAGTACACTGCCTATAGAAATAAATTCAAGACATTAAGAAATAAAACCGAAAAAAACTACTACAAACTAGAATTTATTAAATACAACAATGACTTAAAACACACATGGAAAACCATTAAAACAGTTCTAAAAACCATGGCAGACCATTAAAACAGTTCTAAAAACCAAAACCACTGCCTCTCTAAAAGTATTATTGAAAACGGGGTTGAGTATACTGATGGAAATTGGATTGCTGAAAGATTTAACAATTCCTTTACAGGTATTGCGCAGGACTTAGTTGATAAAATACCATCCTCATCTAAGCCAATCACTACTTTTCTAAACCCGCCTTGTCTGCACTCCTTTGCCATTTTTCCAGCTACTGCTGAAGAGGTTCTCTTACTAAGCCACTCCCTGAAACTCACTCATAGCGCCGGTATTGATGACCTCAATCCCAGTTTATTAACTCCTATTCTTTACCTTGTTGTAGCTCCTCTTACCTCCATACTAAATTGTAGCCTAGCAACAGGCACTATTTCTGTGGCTCTCAAAACTGCTAGAGTGGTGCCCATATATAAACAAGGTGATAAAGATGATGTTAGAAATTATAGGCCCATTTCCATACTACCTTATTTCTCCAAGCTCCTAGAGAAGGTGATGTACACACGGCTTTATCACTTTGTCAGTAAACAAAGCATACTTTTCCCTCTCCAACATGGGTTCCAGCCGGATCACTCAACTTGTATGTCCCAGATTAATTTGCATGACAATATTTCTGCTGCTTTTGATAGAAATGAATATTCACTGGGTGTCTTTATCGATATCAGTAAAGCTTTTGATACGGTGGATCATCGGTTGCTTTTACTTAAACTTGAAAACTTGGGCATATGTTTAGTGGCTCTAGAATGGTTCCGTAGTTACCTACATAACAGGTACCAACAAGTGCAGTGTAATGGTTTCTTGTCCACGTTAAAACTTGTTAGGTATGGAGTCCCACAGAGTTCAATCCTTGGCCCCTGGCTATTCCTCCTTTTCATAAATGATCTGCCAAATGCCTCCTCCTTACTAAATTTCTTCCTCTTTGCTGATGACACCAATATTTTTGCTTCACATGAATCTTATGAAAAATTATTTCAGCTCATGAATCAAGAATTGTCCCATGTGAATGACTGGTTTATTTCGAATACGTTATCACTAAATATTTCTAAAACCAACTATATACTCTTTTGCTCACATCGTAAACGTTTACCCAATATAACTGAAGATTTGCTTATTAACAACATCCCCATACCCAAAGTTAAATCTGCTAAATTTCTTGGCATATATATTGATCAATCTCTCACATGGAATGACCATATTGTGAATATCTTACTAGAAATAGCAAAAAATATAGGAATTTTGTCAAGAATTGCCTATTTGTTACCTGCAAACATCCGAACTAACTTATATTTCACTATGATTCATCCATACTTAACATATTGCAATTTAATTTGGGCATCCAACTACCAATCTAGACTAAATAGACTACACACTCTGCAAAGGAAGGCAATGCACATGATCACTGGCCTGTCTTACCTCCATAACATAGACCACATTTTCAGTTGGCTTCTAATACCTGGGCTTGACCAAATAACACTTCTGCAATTAAATGAGTTCATGTATAGATACACCAACAATCAGTTGCCCTCTGTGTTCAGGAACTACTTTACCCTTACTTCCACTGTTAATCCTTACAGCCTACGCTCCTCTCAAAATTATAGACCTGTTTTTGGTAGGATCAATACAAGAAAATTTTTCATCAAATGTGCTGACCCAATTGCCTGGAATCAAACCCCTGTTGAAATAAGTGGTGTTAACAGCTACTATCTCTTCAAATCTAAACTTAAAGATTACCTGTTTTCTAATTTTGTGTGATAACATTTTCTGCACTTTCTGTATGTCACTCTTGTTCTTTTAGTTAACTAGTTAAGTTAGTCTACTTTATGTCATCTTATGTTTATTTAACCTGCTGTCGTGAACTTTTAGTAAGGGTGGCCCTGTTAGCGGGACCAGTTGGTCCCTTTAGGGTTTATGTTTTATCCCGATTGTACCCTTCCAATTTTGTTCTTCTGTTCCAAAATGATAATTGTTTATGTTTATGTTTGGTACAATAAAACACATGGTTATGGTTATAGAATTGTCAGCGATGCTTAAGGCTAAGTATCACATTTTTATAGATTTGGAGATGCGGAATCGAACCTCTCGATGAACAATTTCACAACTCACTTAATAATTAGGCCCTATACCTTTGGTGGAATACATAAATGTGGAGTATAAATAGCGACCTGGACGACACAATATGAATTAAATTCCTGATACTATAAGATTCGATTTGACTGACATCGTTTATAATAATTGGTGAAAAGAAAAATATAGTCTCTAGGCCTTCGGAAAGAAACCGTTCACTTTCGTAAATACTTTTAACGTTCGTAAGGATAAACACGCTTTTCTTTTTGCCTGTGTCGTTCGACACCAAAAACATTACGGTTTAGCAAAAACATTTACATTTCTTCAAGGATTCCAAGTAGGGGCCTACTTGACTGTTATCTGGCTCATCAACACTCCGAGTTCCGGACCAAACAAGCGGTCGTTAGCATAGTAATCGTCATACTTGGGCGGTCATAATAAACACAAGTGGGATAAGCACCATATAAACAACACGAAAGTTTGTACGCTGGAACCATGCTGTCCGCTTCCCATCGCGCGCTTTAAGCGTTGCTCGGCAACGAACAGTAGAGCACCAGTCTGAATGTCGCACAACGGCCGCATCCAACGGTTATTATTTTGGCCTTGATCGGTGTAGGTAGCAGGCCCAGGGTTGTGTCGTGCGATGAGGCAGTAATTGTTTGGCCTATTTCGTCATTTAACGACTTACGCCTCCCTTCAGCTCAAAGGCAAACAACAGCCAGAACTGGATTTGGCCTGTTTGCCGCAGAGCTGATATAAATTACGAGCAGCCGGTAGGTTCTGAATCAGCTGTAAGCGACATTTTGACGAGGAAGCACGACATATTGCGAGAAACGGGCAAGAAATAAAGCCGACGATCTAAATAACGGAAAGCATAAGACAGGTAGAAAAGTTTTCCAGTTAATCCTTGCTAGTATATAGTGTTTAGAACGAATATTTTAAAAGGCGTATTTCATTTTAAATTTCAGCCACACGTTTGCTGTCTACGTTGGCGAACTGCGGTCATTATGTGGTGATCCTTAGTCCTAAGACGTTCAGACAAACGTGATATAGTAGGTTCTGGCAGTTTATCTGACGCTGGATGTTGACATGGAACAGATTTTGAACCAATTTGCGTTTTCATTTTTTTCATAAGTTGGCAAGGGAGAGGATGGGCCAGCTGTCCTATGCCAAGGTCAAGAAAATGAAGTCGCTAGCATTTCATATCCGTTGCTGCTAGAAGGCTAGCTCATGGGCCTTCAGAGCTTGACTAAATATTGCATCTGCCTGGACTTATTCTGCCACAGATTACTTCCATATCGTCCCCGATTTCCTTTCAACCAGACTCAAATAAAATCCCTCTGGTCACACAAATTTTTAGATGCTAATGATTAATATTTGACTACATTTCTTATGAAAAAAAAAATTGTATTCTGGTTTTATCAGTTGGTTGACGTCAGTCTGGCAGACGATTCTTGGACGATGTTGAGTAATCTGAAAAAGATGATGAACGTACGAATCGACTATCCAGGAGGAGCCTTGATTTCACCGAAGGCTGCAAAACCGGAAGAGCTGGAGCGGGCTCTGGTATCGAAAAACAGTGAAGTCGTAAGCGAGCAACTGGCAAAGCCTCTGCAAGAGTTGTCCGTTAAGCCAACAGTTGCCAAGGAGATGAGGCTTCTGGAAAGACTCCATTCGAAACTAGAAAAGCACTTCAGTGACGGTCACGGATGGTTCTACACGACACCACGCGGACATCTGGAAATATTTAGCAAGACAACGGAATATTAGACTCTCCGTTACCTAAGTGTGGTCATGATGAGTGCAATGATGATGTTTTCGTCCTGGAGACAGAAACAGTAAAAGGAAAATGACGGCAGAGAGAGTAACAGGAAAATAAGGAGAACTGCGATAGAAATCACTTCCATTTGACATGGAACGTCGAGAAAACTGCTGTTCTTCGTTCGAGCTCTTGCTGTCCATCACAGCGTGCAATGATCTGTTACCTTGAGATGGTCACTGTGGTGATCGTGTATGACTCATTCCCCAGTTACATAACAAAACGGCAATTGTTGCTGTGACATTGACCTCCAAAGACATTGGAAAATGAATAAATAATTAATGTAGCTGATAAATGCATACAGTGTACATTGTGATAGGCATAAATGTTGTCTGGCGTAAAGGTCGAATGAACACAGTTGTAAATTTTCTGTGGTGTGACGTGTAACGCTTGATAATAGTTGCAGGTTTTTTCTTCTGAGGAGCTTTTGGTTACAGATGATGTATAGCAGCTTATATTTTCGTTCTGTTCCAAAATCTTCACATTAGGAAATCAAATAGCATAATCCCAAGACCTGAAATAGTAGGAAATTAATTGCAATGGCAAATATTTGTAAATAATTGTAGGATAAGTGCTAGCTACTGCTGCAGAAGGAAGTTGTGCGCTATCCACTGGTGCAATACGAGTTACTAAGCATGGTAATGGAAATATACATTCAATAGATTAGATCCTCAAATAACATTGATTTGGAATTTTCTTAAAAATATGACGAAGCGCACATGTGCTAGAAAAGGTTTCGATTGGAAATTTAAATACTCTGTCATTGTCCAATACGTTGTCTTACATGGATATTTTTTTATGCATTTTCGTGAAGATTGTTGTTTAATTTATTTTTGTGTTTTTGTTTTATTGTGTTAGCGCAACAGCTGTCTAAAATTTAATTGAAATATTTGTGGCTTCTCAAGTCTTGTGGTTTAATCAAGTTGTGCATTTGGAAGATATTGTATTTATTACCCTAATCTGTTGACAATATTTCATATGTTAAACATTATCTGGAAACTCTAGATTGGAACAATGGGTACGAACTTTGAAACCCTATCTTTTGTGAATAGAATATTTTTGGTGCTAATTCTCATAAATGTACAGTAGGCAATGCATCCATTAGCTGAGGCAGTTTTGCCACCTGATGTTTGAAAATGAAAATAAAAGTATATATTTATAACAAAAACTGTTGTCATTGTAAATAGTTTAGAACATCAATCATTAGTCAGAGTGCAGGCTACGTCCCATACCCCTATGTGTAAGAGAATGCGTGGATTGTGACTAGTGAAGCGAAAGTGACGTCTTTCTAAGATTTTTAATTCTTAAGGCTAGAATGGTCCATACACGGGGCACTTAAATGGAGTGGCACCAATCCAAACAGGGAACAGCGAAGAAGTTTATCACCCGATAAATTCATTGAAAAAATGATTGGGGACGTAAAATCAAGAATATTTTACATCAACTAAGTAAAGTAAGTAAGTTTTTTCAATCTCGACCTTGCCCTACAGTCTGTAAGTGCTCTTTCATTGCAAACTAAACACTGCTGAATTTCAATATTTAGAAACATTAGGACACTCGGTTAGCAAATTGATTGCCTCTACCCAGCCTGTCCTCTGAAACTGTTGCAAGACCAGAGGGAGGTTTTGAATTTCTTGTGTGATCATAGGTCACCATCAAGGCAATTCTGTGGTATTATTCACAGCTCTTGACCCCTAGCTTTCCACCTTGGATGCATCAAAGAGTGCAGTGAATGGCAGAATGTGTGAACCATGTACATAGCATTGTCAAAGAATGTGAAAAACTACTAGTTATCACTAATAACGACATAGTCATCACTGCATTTGACTACAAGGAATGCAGATCATAATTTAAATGATAAATGGAAATAAAATTAATTAACCCAACGTTATCTTTATACGGTGTCATGCCTTGAAAATAGGTGAGATGCTTTAGCTTCCTTTATACAATCAACACCCTGCTCCTATCATATAACATGTAGATTTACCAAAATGATCCAGGTCGAGCAAAACTTAACCATATTTAAACCTTGACATACTGCTTGACAACAGGTTCAGGTATAGTCATAAAAATATGTTTATACACCCCTTCCCACTGATTAATTAATTATGCAGAAAGTGGACATTGTTCTACAGTTGCTTTGTATAATTATACCCCTATACAATAGACAAATGATCCTATCTATAAAATGGCCATTTGCGCCGGTCCCGGTACTCAATAATCTCGTGCATGAAATTATAGCAACATCAAGTCGGTGGTGAGCGACAATACTGAACATGATATCCAGAACTAAATGCATATCTTGCATATTATGGACAAATAAAACAAGAAACACAATCATGCTGAGAAACAAGGTAAGTTAAAGGCAAGGAAATTGCTCCAGGCAGATGCGGATGGGGTGACAGAGTAATGGATAACACACTGGCTTGCAGAGCATAGGAAGCGAGTTGTTACTACCCCTTAAATTGACTAGTCCTTTGTTATGTTAACATTTCATTAACCTGGGTTTGCTGAAAAAAATGTTAATAGCACTTTGTATTGTTACCATTTCATATAACTGGCTTTGCAGAATGAACTTTTAATAGCACTTTAACTAATGACACTTGTGACCTGCATTCCAATATTCCAAATCAGAACAGTTCAATGCAGCAAACATTTCAAGCATCTCTGCACGAATCAAGGCCAAAAACATTTCACGAGTATTTTACTGAGAGCAGATCGAAGAAACACAAAACAATGATTGATTAACCCTACGGTAAAATTTATACGTAAGCTTATAGCAAAAGGATATGGAATAACAAAAATTAGAAATGATATACTTGCATGTAACATTGAATACTAACAGATAGGCACTCAGACACATGAAAACTTATTCACTCACAATACTCCACTTATTTGCTCACAATATCTCACATCTTCACTCATAATACTTCACTTATTCACACACAATACTTCACTTCTTCACTCACAATGCTTCACTACCAATTCTTTTAAAAATTGCATAAATTCAAACCACTCACATCACAAGCAATTAAACAGTCTCATGATTTAGTATTCCCAGTCTGACAATTTCAAAGTTGCATAAACCAATTCGGTAAAAGACTCAATTAAGTAAATAGTGTACTCTATATACAAGCATACATAAAAAACAAGTTAAAGCCTTGTGCTACAATAACCACATTTCAATCTTTTCTTCAGGCTCTATTGCATTAAGTGAACTGTTTCACAAAAAGTAACCCAAAAAATAGATAAAACATTTGAGACTCTGACACACAATAAAATAGATTAAGCGATGAAATAGAATTGTACAGATGAATAAACAACTGTACCAACATTGGGCTACGTTTTTAATTTTTTAAAGCAATGCATCTCTAATCAACTCACTAAGTCCAAGTACAAAATCAGATCAATGACATTACCGAAGGCAACACGAATAAGAAGCAAGCTGCAGAAACAAGGAACACCGTTTTGATGCAGAAAATAGTGCGGTTTGTATGTTTCCATGGAATTAATTTCTTGAAACCCAAAAAAAACTACGTTTAGTCAATATCCTTTAGAGTAACAAAGGAAGGTTCACATGTCCCTAATACTACACAATGGATGTGCTTACATGCTGGTCTCAGCCCCTCAAGCCAGCAGGGTAAAAAAAGTACAGGTACGTAATACACACCCATTTACACAACCACTTGCCATTTACTTACTGACTTATGCCAGTACAAAGTTATACTACCTGGTAACAAGACAAGTTACAAACATCTTTCAATTACATTCAAAAATATTATATTACGACTTCATTAAGCTGCAACTCAATAACTGTGTTTTTAGGGTCTGAAGAGCACAGAAAATTTACCAACTAGTCTCTTATCACAATTAAAACGGTTAGTGGCTCAGACAGCTTCTAATTAAACCTAGTCAAACTAGTCTACCGATTCTTTCTACCTGAATTGGCCACAGAAAACACATTCTCCACAAAAACAACTAGACATCTACGACGTTTCTGTTAGTACTGTCGAGGCTGGAAAGGCTGGTTGGAATGGGCTACAGGAGAATACTGAGGCTGCGAGTGATACGGAGGCTGGTGACTCGATTGGTATGGCACCTGTTTGTTCTGGAGCGAAGGAACGCCCTTGCGGTAGATAAGGATGTTTAGAACCGGTTTACGGCTGATGTAATCGACGGCTTTCTTATGAGTTGCAATCGTCAGGTCATGCCCATTCACCTAAAATACAAAGGAAGAACAATGGGAGAACACATTGAAAGAACAATCAGAGAACAGCCAAAGACCAGTAAAAGATAATAAAAGAACAAAGACCAAGAAAAGAAAGATAAAAGGACAATCAAAGAACAATAAAGGACCAATTGAAAAACAATCAAAGTATAATTAAAGAACAAACAAATACCAGTAAAAGGACACTCAAAGAACAATTAATGTGTACAATTACAGAAAATCAAAGACCAATTAAAGGACAATAACAGAACAATCAGGGAGCAATTTGGAATTATCCAAATAATCAGTCATAGTGCTAAAATATGCAGCTTGTTCAGGACTGCTACTCAGTGGCTTGAGGCTGTAAAAGGTACAAATGTAGATAGTCATAACAAGAACCAACCTGTAAAAGTTTATCGTGCACCTGAAGCCCAGCCAGCTGAGCGGGACTTCCTTCGTAAATGTAAGTCACGTAAACACCCTAAAACAGAAACAGTTGGATATCTGAGAGAGACAGACAGACAGTGACAGACAGAGAGGTGGTGACAGAATGAGACATAAGTGCATGCCCGGAAGCCTACACACCTTGATACTGCATTTTCATAGGTGCCGACTCTACAGGGGCTATGGGATTATTGCCCCTGTACTTTGGAAGGTACTAAGGTAAGAGCGTGGTTCTGCCCCGGTATCTTTTGGCGATGTGAATGGGTGATGGTAGTGATAATTATTTATTGTGCTTGTACAAGCCATGATAGTCTACAGACATCTACTAATAAAACAATCAACAGTCAAGAGTGACATGACTCACACTCACCAGCAAAGGGTCAAGTGTGTAAACAGCATACTACTAGTTTGTCAGTTCAATAGTTGTAATGATCATGCTAGTGCGCGCATTAAACCTCGCTGTGACGTACGATTTTACATTTTTGGGATATTTTTGCCCCTGTACTCAAAATCCTACGCCAAAGCCTATGTCCACTTTGGCACATCGCTTTCTGAGTTGGGATCACTGGTCAAGCTTGTTTTGTAGGGGGCACATTGTACAGTACAGGATGTGTAAACATAAATTAACATTAATACAGTGCAAAGAAATAACTTAAATTTCACATCCATAGGTTTCAGGTTATTGCATATTGCCGAATGGTACTCTACATGCACAATATGCACAGACAGGCTATTGTATTCGTTGCCAGTTTTGAAAATAAAGAGAGCAATTAGGATGCATAAACTTCTTACTCTGTCTGGGTATCTCTGTGGGCTTTTCAAAGGGTCTTGATCAATTCCGCCTCCAATTCGGAAGCCGCAACGGTATCTCTGTTTTCCTTCAGCATCATAGACTGGATTGCCAGTTTCATCCAATTCCGGCTGTTTGTGAAGCACTATGGGTATCTGAAAATTAACAACAAACAGGTTATTCGTAACTGGACTGCTGTGTTTCATAATAACTACTCTACATCAAAGCCTAGGAGAACCAAAAATTGGCAACTTGTTATTTATAACCAGTTAGAATCTACATGACAATCAATACCCCTACACTATCATCAGCAATTATTAGCCCTATCGATTTATTTTTTGACACAATCGGTAGTTGAAATAAGGAAAAGCAACATACCCAAATTTAAATATGGGACAATTAGAAGCGGTTCATTCATTCCTTTCCGAAATTTGATACCGCCCTTATTCCAACATTTTGCTCAGAAGTGCATACACATGCCTCGACGGCGCAATTGCAGTTGTACTGCAGAGCAATGGTGGGCGAAGGACTTGCTCAAGGTCCCTGCATAGTGACGCCCCGGACGAGGCTCGAACCCGTGCGTTCAGCACACACTGAACGTTACGAGCTGACCGCTCTAACTGATCGGCCACTGTGCCACGCAATTAGTTATGCAATTAGTTCAATAAAGTCTACTTACTTACTTACTTACAATGCCCGCATCAATAGACAAACAACGGCGAGTAGTCAAACGCAATCTGGCATCCCGTTCACTTCAAGCTCACGTCATATTTATCCGATCCACTCTGGAGCGTGTACAGATCATAAATAAAGCTCACTAAAATTGCTTTTAAACAATACAACATGCAAAATGAACGTCAAAAACAGACCCCGAAGCATTCCATAGGATCCCCAGCAGTGTGGCCCGCCATTTTGTCTTGTTTAATTTCGAAGGTGCGTCCTGAGAGCTCCGGTCGATTTCCAACGCACGTGACGTACGCAACACATTACAGTATACATCTGGTATAGACGGTCATTGACGCAACATACCATAACACACTCCCGAAGCGTAAAGCTTGTGCTTATACTTTCAGCTGCAACTCTCATGCATAGCACTAGAATCCTACTTTTTGCTCGTCACGTCATAGAGATCATAAAGAACTTACTAGACATCAAATGCGTTTCAAGCGTATTTGGTTGCATATTGTGCTACCATGCAATCGAGTCACAGCATACTCAATCAAGGCATATTATTATTATTATATCCTTCCCTCGGACGACAAATGGATAGGAAAACTCGCACGTTTTAGTTAATGGTGTTTGTTCACATCTCACAGCTGACAGCGAGTCTTTTGAGAACATGCATAGGTCCATTTTTCAGCAAACACGACTCCATTTTTGGAAGGTCCTTGCCCCCACAATTAATAAGTGATTGTATGTACTAGAGCTATAGCATAAAGCTCTATTAGCCAGGGCTTTTTGATCAAAGAGGATTAGGATCTACAGAGCCCATGGAGGTGAAATTTTTTTATCTTCACACTACAGCATCTTATTGACACCCCAAAAGATGCCTTAATGTAAAAATCAAGCAGTTCTAAAAATTTGCATTCTGAGATGAGCTGAAAAATGTTTCTGAGATATTTCTCACAGTGAAGTCTAATTTCAAGTTGGAGACTGTTCCATGAAAATTGTTCAATATAAATAAGTAGGATCTCAAGCAAAATGTTGTACAAGAGCGGAGGACCATCAGAGTTCAGTGATCATCAACTGGTTGGTAACACGGAGCTCCCAATGTATTCTGGGGCAGAATCGACCATCAAAGCCCAGCTGATGAGAAATTATCCTGAATGTTATTTGATCCACAATCGGAAGCCAGCGAAGTGCAGTGTCCCTCTCTCTCATGTGTATAGCTTGAAACATGTAATAATTCTGGCAGATAGGCCACAACCTGGGCAGATTAGTTTCAGGTTACTTTAAGGGTTCCATGATAAATAGGCATGCATATTAAAAATAAGCCAAACCTACACAATATCGTGGACTTTCAAAGTGGTTAGCAACTTAGCAGTTACTAGCGTACAATAATTGTAATTCATTCTAATTTATTCTTCAGAGTTTATATTCTGCGAAATACAAACTGCAGTCGTAATTAATCATTGTTTGCAAAAACAGAAGTCTGCATATATTCTGGACTATAACTGTACTAAAGTGTAAGGCATAATCAAGGTTGTTAAAGGGTTAAAAAATTCATGGCATCTGTGCTCAGTTTGCAGAGAAATCTATATGTAACTTGTATGCATGGAATACTATTTATGATCATGTTATGTATGTACCTTGTATGTATGCATACATCAACTTTTAAATCCCCACACAGGTGCAAACGAAACAAACTTGCATTTTAAAATCCAATTCTGCCAAAATAAATAACATGTAGCAACACTGTTTAACAGAATTTATACCTTAACAATCATTCCCTCCCATTTATAGTTCAATGTTCAACTCGCAGTGCTGTATACTCCCGGAATATTGTCATTTTGAAACGTAGAAAAACTACTGGCAAGTTTCCGCAAGACCAGTAAATTTCATGCTTCAACCGTGTTAGTCGTGTGTTTAGCAAAAAAATTTCACAACAAGTACTTGTCAAATTTTGCTTTTGTGATGTAAAAAATTCAGCAGAGCAAATGTCTAGATGAAAATGTTAAAATAATCCTTCACGACTTCTTTCTCATTTGGCCCTTTCTTTATTCGTCTTCTGTCCTGCTTCAGTCTCAACCGCTATGGCCATCAACGTGAACCTTGTGAACCGAGACGAAGTGATTATAACCAGAATCGATGACCAGCTTCAGATAGTTTGCCGTGACTTGATTCAGAGGAAACTCTTCTACCTGGAGACTGCCTTCAGTCTGTTCAAATTCTATAACATCATGCATAGACGATTATAATATATAAATGCTTGATCACATTTCATTACATCATAGCAATTTATAAAAAGTATTGTTATTGAATCAACATAATTATCATCATCATTGAGCTCATCATCATTATCATCAACAACACAATCATTACTATCTGTGTCATCATCATCGTCATTAATATGAGCATGAATCTCACCACATCCACAATTGCCACTGCCACCACCAGTGGCACCACCAGAATTACCACCACAAAACACCCCCACCACAACTTGGCCACTGCTCGGCGCTTGTTCTGGTCCCAAGTCTGGATAAAGGAGGAGGGCGACGCTAACAATCTTTGTTATCACTGGGTTGTTAAACTGACACTACTACCATGGTCATCATCACCACCAACCATCATCATGAGCTGCTATCATATACTGGAATTGTCTTAAGGAGCTAACTCTGGGAACTATATCAAGAACTGTCTTTAATAAGATGCATAAAGTAAACATACCCTTTTCTGCAACCTTCTCAAAATCTCTTGGTTCTGGCTTGGAGCTTTTATAAATGATCAACTTCTTGACTGAAAATAACACAGACATTAAAAAGAATTAACTATATTTTTGCTTGAAACAAAGATATGACCAATTGATACTGACATAAACGTAATCATAATTTCCAAACTTTTAAAAGCTCATAACCATCACCTTTCCATCATAATTTGAACCACTTTGAGAAGTTCTCACAAGGTGTTTGTCAAATACCAAAAATATATGAATATGCATTGTATTTATTATTTTGAGAGAAATATTGCTCTCGTGGCTACATTTTATACATATATAATATATGTGATAGATGTAAGTAATGTTATATAAAGAAATAAAAAAGCACAAAATGTCACATGAAAATTGCACTCAGATCAACACTGGGCTCGGAGCACTCCTGAGTAGATCTATGGCCTTGAAGGGACGCTATATGAAACTGCTGTAATAGAAATAATAATAATAAAATCAGCTCATTCTATTCATAATTTCACATATATGACAGAGCTGGAATGGCATAATGGCACTCGTGCATAATACGTCTCAGATTCACATTTAGGTGTGACCTTGTGCGCGTTACAAATTTAATAATAATAATAATAATATATGACAAGTTGTTTGTAGATATAACCATTGTAAGAGTGTATATGGATGGAGTTAATCGCCATCTCAGATCGAAGACTGATAACTGCTTCCTGTGGAAAAAGTCCTGTAGAAACCCAGAATGTATCAGTCCTCCTGAGTAAACCAGAAAAAACACCATTTAAAGTCATTGACAGAAGCAGGGTAAATAATTAACAGGAAGAAATACAACCTAAAACTCTCGCCTTAGATGCACACTGCAGTGTGACTGCACATTGTTTTAAGGATTAATCTTCTGTGGCCGAAAATCAAGCAAAGTTTCTACCTCTACGGCCAAACCCATACAAAATATAGCGCGTGAAGACCTCTGCACATGTGCTACCATTGGCGCATGCGCACTGCTACGAACGCCTCAAATTTGTAATCATGCATCGTGAGGGTCGATTAGGGTTATTAAGCATCGTGAGGGTCGTTTAAGGTCAGGGTTAGTATCGTCTTTAGACACACACATATAACTTTCGGTCGCAGAAGTAATTTTTTTGCGTTTTTAGGCCGAATTTTTGGCCGCAGAAGCTCCACGCTCGTGTTAAATCTGATTATCCAAACTAATAACAGTTCTAGTTCCATAGTGCTAAGCCAACAATACACCAGGTATCAATAGATGAAATTTGAAACATATTACGGGAAACCCGCCAAGAACTGTGTAATTCGGCAGCCATTCCACTGGCTTTGAAAATCAACGAAAGGTAAAACGAAATCTGAGAATCAATGGCAAAATACCATTGCCTGTATTTCAAAATCCTACCCATCGATCATATTTTCTGGAGGGAAATTTTCGTCTGCTGAAGACACCATAACAACTTGCGCTCCCAACTTTAATAATGCGCCTTCAAGCATTTCAGATTTTATTTAAGCCGAACAAACTTATAAACAGCTAATTGTTGTTATTTATCTTATATCGCAAACTAAAAAGGGCTAAAATATTTTCGGCGTTGCTAATGAAGCTGCCATAAGTTCTCAATGCGCATGCTCAAAATATACGCTGGTTCAATGCATCTAAAGACCAAGTTTAGAGTATAGATAAATGCTTTAGCGCTTTACTTAATTTCAGTATCGAGAGAATGCACAAAATTAGGTAAAACTGAAGATTTAGGGATGCGCTCCAAATGTTACCTAACTGGGATGCAAACGTTATCAATCAAAAGTGAAGCTAACCATCAGCCGAGTTTATAAAAAAAATTCAAAAATTCACGAACTCATTGGAAAACACTTGATATCACCATGTTTACGCTTCGTAACGAGCGCTGATGGTGCAAGAGTCCTCACAGCTCAAATAACAAAAATTAACATTACTTAGCGACACTTATCCAATGATTTCAGAATGAACCCAAATCTTTGGCATGACTCTATGTGTATAGTAATCGTAAAAGAAAGCTGTTTCATTTTAAGTCAAACTGGCAAGAAACGGTCAGATGAAGAATTATTAGTAAGTCGATTTCGACTTTTAGCAGCAGATCAAGTGGATCAAGCCGATAAGGCTAGAATAGGCTGCACAAAATTTAATAAAAAGATATTACATCATTTATCCAACGCCGACGCAATAGCGAAGGAAGGTCTAGTCAGCCAGGATGTCATCCATTGCTGAGGTAATAATGATAATAATGAGGGCCGTAATTATTTGTTTTAAGACAAATATGCACCATTTACGTATCCATAGTCTAGGTAGTTTTAGCTCTGAACGACGCACGCGCTTACTTATTAAATAGATAGCACAAGAACAAGATCGCACATTGGACGCTTTAGACAACGAATTTATTTCCAACTATAAAGTGCATATATTTATCGATAAGAGACGAATGTCGTGTTTTCGGTTGATCTGAACGAACGGAGAACGCTGTCGAGGAGTGTAAAAAACGACAGAGCGCTTGCTCCTGCCGCTGTCTCGGTGGACAGATTGATGGCTTCCAAGCGGGACCATGATGGAGACAGGTGGGGTGATGATGATAATGGAGTCTATTGTGTCCATTATTACTTACAGCTATGCTCCATCAGTAGTCATTGATCCGAAGCTAATCTAATCTATTATTTTCTGGGTCATAAAACACGATATCTGCGTATGTTATGAAAGTCGTTTGAATAACCCGGCTGATATTTGATTTATGGGAAATACGAAAACCTAGCCTACAGTGGTTACGTAAGTTGAAAGAGGCAGTAAAACATCAATGTTATATGCGATGAGATTGACGCTTGATGAAATGAGGGTGACCCAGATGGTGGAACCTTAACCTTTTGTGTTTACCCTGCGATTGTCTAGATAATTTGATTCACGTGTTCGTATAGTGAACAATAACGTATTGATTGGGTTTCAAGTGTTGACTTATAGTGATGTATAGATGTAACATTCAATTCCCTTAACCCTATGCTCAGTCTCTGTGATTCATTGATTGGTTTAGGTCTGAGACCGCTCCTTCGCCATCAGAAACTGTCTACCAGTCTGAACTTAACCGCTAAGGAACTCAAAGATCCTGTTTTCCTTCGCCATCAGAAGCTGTCAACCGGTCTGAACAGAAACTGTAAAATTTTTAATTGGTTTGTATAAACTCGGTGAAGGGTTAGCTTCACTTTTAATTGATAGCGTTTGCATACCAGTGGTCTTGGGTATCATCTAGCACAGTTTGGTAACATCTTGAGCGCATCCCTAAATCTTCAGGTCTACCCAAAATTATACTCAATTCACCTAAGAAACTTATTCATTACGAAGTCTATGCGTCCAAGTTTTTTGCAATGTCTTAAATCATTAAGAATGTGAAAATTCACAGCCTTCTCCACTCTCCAAACGCCAAAAGCGCCACTTGTAAGACAAGCGCACTGCACCAGCTTATTCACGAGCGATGCGTTGAATCGGAGAGATCCTCCAGAGGGTATCCAGAAAATTTAAAACGGAAGTCAGAATCCGGTTTTCTGAGCTATCGATAAGCCGATTGATAGAGTGATTGATCTTGATAGATATAAATATTTTATTTGAAAGCTGAATGAAACCATTAGGCTACTGTAGCTTCACTAAAGAGTATAAGTATTATGTTAATATATCTAATAGTATGGCTATGTGTGTAGCCTTAATTAACTTTTAGCGGCTTTTTCTTTTGAAAGGCTGCATTTTCCATTTAGAATCACGATGATGGATAAACGCACGGAGGTTATTACACATCACTGAGAAAAGAAAGCTATGATTATATAGGGCCTTTAATTATATTGAGAGATCTTCATATCTGAAGCTCACCCACCTCTAAAATCAGATCGCCGCCTATGATGCTTATTGGCAGCAGCGCAAATCCCTTGGCATCATCATGACGTCGATCTTGTCAAAGTTCGACATCAAGTTGATGTCAAGGATCGACGACAAGACGATGTCAAGGAATTGACGTCAAGTCGATGTCAAGTTGACATCGTCTTGACGTAAATCCTTGACATCAACTTGACGTCGATCCCTTGACATCATCCTGACGTCGATCTCTTGACATCGTCTTGACGTCGATCCTTGACATATTGTCCTGACATCTGGCGACGCACGTGCCTCCTAGTGCCTCCATCGACCGCTATGAACACTGTCCTCTGGAAGGCCAATTGTGTTTCGAGTGTTCTTTCGGACTATTTCTGGCCATGTGTATTCATCCGCCGAATGCCGCATAAGAAGCGCCCTCTGCAGGGTTTCATCGTCGCAATTTCCGGTGCTAAATATAGCAACGGCAGCAATCGACCGGCGTCAAGTACCGGCTCAAGATCATCATGAATATGCATATAGGTGTACATATAGGGAGGGGCCTAGACAATTACCCATTCACGTACACTGGCATGTCCACGGATTGCACAGACAGACAGACAAACAGACAGACAGACAGACACTACGAAGGAGAGAATGGAGAGAACACAATGGGACATATGAGTGACATTGGGTGTATCATTATAGTGGATCCCATTGGACTGCTAGCCGTGTTTAAAGGCGGCTAACAGCGTTCAATCTTGCTTAAATAGCGCTTATTACGTTATTAGCAAACGTAGGTCTATCAGCTCTCGTGAATAAGCCGGTGCCCTGCGTTTGGCTATCAAGTTTCAAGCAGCGATTTAGAAGTTTGGAGAATACGATTACGATTATAGTTAGGCCTGAATATAAGAAAAACAGTCGTTTAAGATAACCCCCAGAGGCAGCCTTAGGCGTGGAGCATTAGCGATTCTATATTCTTGGCCTCGGCATATGGGACGTATGACCAGGCCTCGCTCCTGACGCCATACCTCATCATCTTCATAATTTTCGTCATCTTCATGATAACTTCATCATCATCTTCATAATCATCATCTTCATCATCTTCTTCATCATCCTCATCATCTTCATCATCGTTGACCAACCGATTAGAATAACAATGCTGGGCGTCAGATCAACAGATGACATAGACACTCATCGGCGTCATTAACATATATACTTCATATAGACCAAACGACACACGTCGACCGCTAGGAGCACAAGCGCATAATTAATACACAATGTTATGCTTCATATAAAGTACAACCAGATTGCACACAATATCGTTCATCGCACGTACACACCGAATGTGTGTGTGTGATTTTTGTGGGTTATCTTATGCATATCATAATATCAGCATATACATTATATAATAAACATATGGGATCATAATTTATATGTTTATATTTGTAGACGGGATTTATAAATAGAATATAAATAAGATGTATAGGCCTAATTATATGTTTATATATATATATATATATGTATGTGTATAACCATATTATGTGTGTGTGTATGTGTGTGTCTGTGTGTGTGTTCATTGACGGGATATATAAAAACTTAAAAGAATATGTATAAGATGAATAATAATTAGAGCTGTACCGAATACGTGATTATCACTAATCGGCCGAATACGAATAACGGGACCGACTATTCGGTCGAATACGAATACGAATAGTGTTTAGTGTATAAAATAGATCTAAAAGTAAAAACATTCATAATGTCGAAGGTACACTGAACTTTTACTTTACAAAATGTAGTACAGAATAGTAAACATTTAAAACATTTAATGTTTTGCAGCCTCCAGTCAGTCTGCGGTAACTAATAACTAGTAATAAAAGTATTCTAAGTATTAAGATCACAACGCAGAAAGCAGCAGCAGCGGCAGACTCGGGCAACAGCAGCTATTGTGTTAATGTGAAAGTTATTTCAGTCCACTCGCAGTGGCTGCAGCAGCCGCCGTATATGCAGAAGCGGATGAAACGTGACCACTATTCGTATTCGGCCCGACCGCAAGTATTCGGCCGAATACCGAATAGTTATTAGGTCCACTATTCGGCCTCGAAGCGAATACGAAGCGAATGTTCGGTACAGCTCTAATAATATGTCTAACATAATATGTATATATATACATATATATATGTATATATATAGAATGTGTATATTGTTTACACATGCATATATATATATATATATATATATATATATATATATGCCTACATGCATATTATGTAAATATCTCCTCGTTTCTCACTTATCTCTACTTTCATGACTCAGCATCTTCATTGGCTTCCCATAACTGATAGGATTGAGTTCAAAATCCTCTTTCTTGCTTGCAAAGCATTTCTGGGTTAAGCTCCACGCTATCTTTGTGACCTTATCAGACAACCAATCACAGCTGCCACTGGACGTCCTCTCCGTTCTATAGACCGTCAAGACCTTCTAGTGTCCCTGTGTAGAACTTCCACAGCTCAGCATCGTGCCTATGCCTCTGTTGGCCCTTTGCAATGGAACAGTCTTCCTGCTATGACTCGTGCTGAGATCTTATCTGGTAGAACAACTGTTTCTGCTCGTTGTCTTAAGACTTTTCTTTTCTCGAGGGGTTCTTCGAACTGGGAGCACCTCTGATTAAGTTGTACTGCGAGAGGTGCTTTATAAATCTGTAAATAGAATAGAATATAATAAAATGGAATAGAATAAGATAGAATGGAATAGAATGCAGGCTTAAAATGTATAATATATATATATATACATATAAAGCCCCTTGCCGATAGACGAATAAGCAGGGAACCAGCTGTTGGCTGCATGGATATTCGTGAATTATTCATGTAAAGCCATCAATTCCTCCTTTAGTCTCTTACTTCTTCTTCGTGTGCCTTTCTCTCCTTCTTTATCTCTATATTTCCCATCCTCCACCTCTTCCTTCTCTCCTTCTATATCTGTCGTCCGTTTTTCTTTCTCCCTATCTCCTTCCTTTCCTCCCTAATGCCTTTAACTCCATCAGCCTCCAACTATCTTCCTCTCCCTTCCTTTTTCTCTCACTCTGTCTCTCTCTATCTCTGTCTCACTGTCTTCTTGTTATTCCCATTACAAGCTTCCATTCGCTCCATCCGTTCGTTCAATCCGTCTTTCCACTTGGCCCAGCTGCTGCAACAGGAACTGACCATCATCTGCTGATACGTATGAGATGTCAGCCACAATGAAGACATGGGAGTCAGCAGCAGCAGCAAGGCATGACAAAGGCTGACAATGACACGTATACACGCACACGCATGATATTGTAGTAGTCAGACAACAGAAAGATACACGCACTGTGACACACACACATATACACACACCTACGCACAGTGTCACGCGCATAACGCACACATCCCAAAAACGCCCATTGATACAATCGTACACACCCACACACACTGACTGACAGACAGACGCGCATGCATACAGATATATATATATTATATATACATGTACATGTATGCAATAGGCCAATGGGGTGGTTGATTTATATATATATATATATATATATATATACATATATATATATAGCAGGAACCGGGGAGGGTATTATTATGTTCATGCCATGCCCATGCATCCTTTTGGTTTCAATACACATATATTATATATATATTATATATGTAATATATATATATATATAAACGATATATTGGCATGTCATGAACATAGTTCCGATTGTCGCAAAAAGGTTGTGACAGGATGTTAGATAAGGACTTTCCAGCCCTGTGTAAATTAGGTCCTATATGTAAGGACCTATTTTACACAGAACTGGAAAGTCCTTATCCAACAAACTGTCACAACATTTTTTTGCGATAATCAGGAGCAAGAAATTTTCACAAATTGGTGACATAACAAGCTGATTCATTTAATTTCTGTATACGAATGAAAATTGACGAATGGAATAACTATGCCAGTAAAATAAAAAAAGCCGTTGGAGGTTAAAAACAGCCAATGCAATTAGAAGCAAAATTTGGGTTGTGGCGACATCTATGCTTACGTATATGCCTACGCTGATATTTGACGAGTAACCATTCCTCCAAAGTAGATTCCTGGTTTAGTAGATATGGAGCCCTGGATTGGTGAATGCCCACGGAAATATGCCATTTCCTCTAACGGGTTAACTTAACTACTCTATTTATGCATAGGCCCCTACCACCCTTCAGCGTCGGTATATCCATTCTGATGGAACGTTTGGTCGGGTGAGTGCAAGGACCGGAAACGTTCAGCCCCCTTTAAATCGGAATTCCCCTTAGACTTCTACGGTTCATACGTCGGAATAGTCTGCGTATTAGCACCGCAACCAATTATTTTAGACTGTATACAGCGAGAAAATGATCGTCACCGCTACACTTTCAAAGCCGTCATAATTTTTATATAAGGTGGGTGTTGATTAAATAATATATATATATATATATATATGGGTATGAGTAGGTGTGTGTTCGTGTGTGTATGTGTAGGCATATATGTGTGTATGTACATGTAAGAGGGCTACTTAAAATGGAGGCTATAGTCCTAGCTTGTTCAGTCTGTGGATTTTCTTATAACGGGTGACACTGATGGTAAGTGGGAGGATGAGAGTGGCATTTCGGAGGAATTACTCCAACGTGTATACTGTCGCTTATTTCTATACTGAAGAAGAAGGAGTCGAAGACAAAGGGAGGATTGGATTCTTTTGTTCTAGTGTCATCGTGACCTTCTTTTCTGACCTATGATTTCAGCTCATATTGGCATGTAACGCTTTATTATTATTATTATTATTATTATTATTATTATTATTATTATTATTTTATGCCCTGAGGTACTTCATTCCCCCAGGGACTTAGAGATTATTAATGTACAGATTTTATTGTCCGGAGGGTCAGGCCTCGTCTTCTGCGGTCAACGGAAAGGTGCCCATGAAAGCGACTAGGTTGTAGCGTTGGATGCAAACAGAAATGCGCTGAAAAAGAAAGGTCGTCTCACGTCTGTCGCCACTTGTTATTATTATTATTATTATTATTATTATTATTATTATTATTTTTGGAACCTTTCAATTCAACGTATTACTTAATAGTGAAAGAATTAAAATAATGACCTCTTGAAGTGTGGCCTAACTGTTTTTTGTGTGGCAATACTTAACTCTGTGGACCTCTCCAAGTAAACTAGTTATGTACGTCTAAATTCAATAGGAGTCACCTTTCTCGGCTTTCCTGTGTAAGTCATCTGACATCGGCGTCTTGCCTGGTTAACACATAGACATGGTTTGAATAGCTAAATAGCTAAATGCCAATATTCAGGGCTTATTTCTGGCCAGCAGATGGCCAAAGTCTTTTAACCCTTTAACGACCAGCGTGTACTATAAGTGTTAGCCTGTTAGGCATATTCAATAACATAATGTCGTGTTCTAAACACGGTCAAATAGTACACACCTCGTACACCTTCTAGAGCACGGACCCGTGTCAAAGAGCCGACCCGTGGGTAAATTCTGACCCGCTAAAGATATATTTCTGGCCCGCGGAGCCTTGTCAAAAGACAACACAATTGAGAATTAAAGGTAACATTTGTTATTTGTTAGGTTTCGTGAGTTTTTTTGTGACATCAGTGATTGATAAAACATATCAGACGTTTTTTCCAATAAAATGCTTTATTGTTCACCAGTAAAATACTTTACAGTGCATAATACAATCGCGGTAACAATAGAGTAACAGTACACAGTGGTCAGTAAA
The DNA here is from genome assembly GCA_959347315.1 of Bimastos eiseni. Taxonomy (NCBI): domain Eukaryota; kingdom Metazoa; phylum Annelida; class Clitellata; order Crassiclitellata; family Lumbricidae; genus Bimastos; species Bimastos eiseni. The sequence continues at coordinate 4,111,149 of OY365819.1, read as the reverse complement.
CAATGGGAAACCCCACACTAACGAACCGTTCCGCCGACAGCCTAATTCATCTGTTTCATTCATTCATTACGAAAATTTATATAGCGCCCATACAGGGCTACTACTCAGTTTACATGGCTCCCTCTGATTTATTTGCGTATGTTTAAATGCATGTTTATATGCTTGTGTGTGTATGTATTTATGTATGTTTTAATGTTTATAATTATGTATGCATGCATTTATGTAGCTATGAATGAATGTGCGTACACTACGTACGTCTAACATTATGTCTGTTGTTTGTTCATAATTCATATAGCGCCGTTTTTCCTTCACAATGAGACCCGATTGTTTCCGATGTATTGCACTCGAAACTATTCTCTTTTAAGGAATCGTCCGATGGCGCTCCATCCCAATTGCCCAACCCTCAGACGACAGAGGTCGCTTATCGGTCCATTCATCAGAAGGTCTAATGAACCGATGGCTGGCCGAAGGAGGCTGACAGAACAGCCCGTTGCCAGTGGCGACCGCAACCGACGCCCTTGGTCATCATTATCGAACCAGCTCGGTCCTTGCTATTTATAGTTGTACAGTGACGCATAAGCTAAATATAGTCATAGCGATATATATATATATACATATATATATATATATATGTACATAAATTCAGCTTCAAGCACATAATTTTTAAATTCAGGTAGGCCCCTCTATTTTTATCCATGCGTATACTAGGAAATGTATACATAGGGCTTCTACTTGTCCTTTTCATTCTATTGTACCTCTTCCTTGGGTCTATTAGATGCAGAAGAGGAAAAGTTCTACGGAGGGGAAGACGGAGGAGGAGAAGGTGGCGGTGGAGGAGGAGGAGGTAGAAGAAAGGGAGGAGCAATGTCTGAGAAGTGGAAGAGGTTGAATAGAGGATGAGGATACAGAGGACGAGAGATGGATTTATGAATCGGAATTGGGCACGGTGTGCGAAGAGAGAAAGGGAGAGAGAGAGAGAGAGAGAGAGAGAGAGAGAGAGAGAGAGAGAGAGAGAGAGAGAGAGAGAGACGGAGACAGAGACCGAGAGAGAGACAGAGAGAGAGACAGAGAGAGAGACAGAGAGAGAGACAGAGAGAGACAGAGAGACAGAGAGAGAGAGAGACAGAGAAAGGGAGACAGAGATAGAGAGACAGAGATAGAGAGACAGAGAGAGGCAGAGAGACATAAAGAGATGAAGATAGCGAGACAGAGACACTGAGACGAGAGATGAATTGATGAATTGGAATGGAGTCACTGGAGTGCGATTTTAGGTAGAGAAGGAGTGACAGAGACAGAGAGGGGAAGATGGAGACGAAGAGATACAGACAGACAGACAGAGTGACAGAGAGATAGAGAGAGAGACAGACAGGGGGACATGGAGACGGAGAGAGACAGAGAGAGAGAGCGCGACAGAGAGAGACGGAGAAAGAGACGGCGAGAGAGACAGAGATATAGACGAAACAGAGACAGAGAAACAGATAGCGGAAGTTGCTTTGATGACCCGGTTGTCCTCTGCTGCTGATATTGTTGCTCTGCTGCTGATACTGTTGCTCTGCTGCTGATACTGTTGCTCTGCTGCTGATACTGTTGCTCTGCTGCTGATACTGTTGCTCTGCTGCTGATAATGTTGCTCTGCTGCTGATACTGTTGCTCTGCTGCTGATACTGTTGCTCTGCTGCTGATACTGTTGCTCTGCTGCTGATAATGTTGCTCTGCTGCTGATACTGTTGCTCTGCTGCTGATACTGTTGCTCTGCTGCTGATATTGTTGCTCTGCTGCTGATACTGTTGCTCTGCTGCTGATACTGTTGCTCTGCTGCTGATAATGTTGCTCTGCTGCTGATACTGTTGCTCTGCTGCTGATAATGTTGCTCTGCTGCTGATAATGTTGCTCTGCTGCTGATATTGTTGCTCTGCTGCTGATATTGTTGCTCTGCTGCTGATACTGTTGCTCTGCTGCTGATACTGTTGCTCTGCTGCTGATAATGTTGCTCTGCTGCTGATACTGTTGCTCTGCTGCTGATAATGTTGCTCTGCTGCTGATAATGTTGCTCTGCTGCTGATATTGTTGCTCTGCTGCTGATAATGTTGCTCTGCTGCTGATACTGTTGCTCTGCTGCTGATACTGTTGCTCTGCTGCTGATACTGTTGCTGAGGCTCGTGTTGATGATGGACCCGATGTCGCTGAAGAGAAGGAAGAAAGAAGAGAATGGTGCTGAGGAGGAGGAGGAGGAGGGGATGAAGAGGAGGTAACGCCTGAGGGGGCACGAGAGGAGGAGGAGGAGGAGGGGAGGAGGATGCATGTGGCAGCGAACGGAAATATGGAGGCGGGAGAGCTATACAGGCATGCAGTCAGACACATACACAAGCAGACAGACACACAGACAGTCAGGCACAAACAGGCAGGCGGACATTCTAAGTAGGCGATTGATACTCAGAAAATGTGACAATTGGACAGACACACAGGTAGACATACAGAAAGACAAACGGAGACCGATACAAGGAAATCTATTCCAGGAAGCAACATTGACAGACATGCAGACCAAGAGAGAGAGAGAGAGAGAGAGAGAGAAACGTACAAAAACGGACAGGCGGACACGATCAGGCGAAGGCATGCGATCGCAAAAACAAGACTCGCGCAGATTGGCAGACAGACAGACAGACAGACAGACAGACAGACAGACAGACAGACAGATGAACAGACAAACAGACAGACAAGCAGGTGGACAGGTAGATGGACAAACAGACAGATAGATTCGCACAGACACAAAGACGGACGGAAGGACGGACATCGCCGACGGGCAAATACACAGGAGTCATACGAAGCACGCGAACGTTGCGTTGACCTTCAGGCGGGCGTGGTCACGGCCAAGCCGAACGGACGGACGGACGTGCGGGCGGCTCACCGGGCGGCCAGCTGCCCGTCTCAACAAAGGCCGGCGTCAACGACCGAGCCCACGGAGGAAGACATACATACAGGCGGACTGTGGGCTAGCCGCATCTGGGACCATCGTACGCCGGCGCTGCCAACGACGCCGCGGCGCTCCTCTAGCCCCCTTTGCCGGGAAACTGGAAATATTTCGCGGAAGGATACGCTGTCTTGGGAAGAAGGAGAAGTAGAAGAAGATGTAAGGAAATATAGGGAGACGGACGTCGTCATATGGATAAAGGACCGGTTGAAACCGGACGCAACCGGATCAGGTTAGTGGAAACCGGAATTGTCCAGATTGTCTTCTGGCAGGGAAATTATAATAATGGCGCGCGCGCAATTATCTGTCGGCGTCACTCCCACGCGTCAAGCGACATCTATCTATGATCTGCGCTGTCGTGCGCTGTTTATTTGCGGCTGTTCGTTGGGGGTCAGTGCTGGTCAGTTTGTAGTCCAGTTGGTTGGTCAGTGCTTGCTTGGTGCGTAGCTGAGAAGGCTTCCGTTGATGTTGAGTCTGGTATATATACATTCAGATCGATATTGGAATCATTGATCTCTTTAGGAACCATGACTACTGATCGTTTTGGCCATGATACACTCTAGGTTAGTACGCGTGTGTACGAATGTATGTATGTATGTGTGTTTATATTTCGATGTACATGAGGATGTGCGTATGTATTCTGTGAGAGTCGCTATATAAATCTTTAAATACAATGCATACATTTCGTGACATTGACATGTATATGTACGACATAAATACATAATTTCATATATACATACACACATTCTTACACACATATTGAGTTGATGTCTAGTAGGGGTGGCATATAAATGCTCGGCTACATTATATTAAAATACAAGGCCAACAATGGCGGAACTTCTGTCCTGGGTTGATGTTCCATCTGTCAATGTGCAGCCAGCAAATTGTCCTGCCACGGTGAAGTCATGTCTTGTCTTATTTACCAAATTAGAAGCAGAGGTAGGCTGATGAAAATTTATTGGAATCTTAAGGCATTCCGCAGTAGGCCTATATCTCATAGAAAGTCCGACACCTCAGAGTGTTGATTGTTGAATAGGCGCTATACAAATAAGCAGCTAATGTTACAAAATTACAACACTTTACACACCCCGGGCTTTTCATTCTAAACTTAAGTCTCGCCTTTTCAAGAACTCTTACATTACTTTATCTTCCACTTTTCAATCCTCAACCAAAACAACACCATCCCTAGCAGCTAATCTGCCTCTGCTGACCATCTGGCAATTAAACTCTTCACTCCCATGGACTACTCTTTGAACGATCCATCTGATTCGATACAGCGCTCGTGAATAAGCTGGTGCACTACGCTTGGCTTTCAGGTGGCGGTTTAGAAATTTGGATATTGCGATTACACATTGTCCATGCGAGTTTGTAACAGAAAGTAGCTATATAATGTACTGTGTCCGGAAATGAAGAGTCCCCTATAAAATGATTGTATGAAAATTAATAGTAAACAATCGTCGAATTTTTAAATTCCAAAACCTTTTTATCCAGACATGTTTATCTAGTAGGCCCCTAACTGCACAAAATATGACAACTCATGTAATCCAGTAATGACATAGCATCAACATTCCAGCTTTAAAGAAGGCCTTAATTTCATATACAGAATTTTCAACTGTTTTAAAATATGTTGTCGATTGGCCACCTTAATTTTTTTTCAAATCGATTTTTATATTTAAATAATATTTGACAACAATGTGCGTTCAGAGTAATAGAATCCACATTCAGTCTCAACACTAGCATCAAGACGCGTGCGCCATTGGCCAAGAGAAGCATCAATGACCAGATGATCAAATTCCTTCCGGGCATTAAATTTGCTATTTAAAAACGTCACTATGACGTAACTTTTTAATCAGGACGAACATAAGTTGCAAAATTGTGGATAAATATGTCAGGATTAAAATGGTTTTGGAATTTTTAAATCGATTAATATTTACTATTTATTTTCTTATTATCATTATGGGTCCCTTTATTTCCGGACACAGTGTAGGCCTACACATTAGTTTATTGAACTTGCTGACAGTCCGCAGCAGATAGCATGCAAATGCAAAGAAAAGAACGTGAATATTTTATTATAGCAAAGCATAACAACAACGTGGCGTAACACAATCTATAACGACGCTGTGTGGTAAGAAGGGTCATCAGCGTCACCCTCCTCCTTTTACCACACTTGGTACTGGCCAGAGTGCGAGGAGCATTGGCGGGGTACGGCCTCGTGGTTCTAAGTGGCTCCGCTACCACATAATAAGAGCTTGAAGCAACGCGTGCGATGAAAACACCTGCGCGCCATTTGATAACGCACCTGTTGGTCGCTTTGCTCGCTGCGTGACGTCAGTTGATGTTGACGTCAACTCCATGGCAACCGTGAAATATGGCGAAACAATGGAAGCTATGACGCACCGCGCGCAAAGTACCACGTTCACTGGTCTACTGTGCAATATTGAATGTACCTGTGTAAACACGAACGCATATTAATACTAGACCTACATGTAGGTTGGGTCTCGGTTCCGGATAACCATTCCACCTTAGATCACCCTCAACTTCCCCCCCCCCATGTGACGGACAGATGGACCAATATTATTCAAGGATGAAGAATAGATTAAACCAAGTGAATGGCGCAATGACAATGTAGATTGAAACAGAACGACTCAACTGCAAATAATGACAGTTTTAATGGCATAATATTTAAAAATAATCACTTCCCCTAATTTCTCATTGAGATATCTCCCCCTTCTATTTCCTGGGTGGAGCTAATGATAATAATAATAATAATAATAATAATAATAATAATAATACCACCTTCTTAATAATGATATTAATAATAATAATTATTATTATTATAATAATAGTAATAAAAATAACGATTCAGTAGCATCATTCTTTTGTTCAGCACGTAGAAGACGAGAACCTCGCAGTTTCTTAATAGTTTCTTAGAGCCTGATGGATCTTTTTTACATCAGGCGAAAATAATAATAAGATTAATGATAAAGATAATAATAATAATAATTATAATGATACTGATGATGATAATAATAGCAGTAATAATAATTATAATAATAGTGATAATAATAATAATAACAATAATGACAATAATGATAATGGCAGTAAGCCTATAGTAGTAGTAGGTTAGTAGTAGTAATTTTCGTCGTTGTCGTCGTAGTGGAAGTAGTGATAGCAGCAACTAGTGTAACAGAACTTTGTAAACACAACGTTGATTCAAAAATGATGTCATCAGAGGAACTGTATTCGTCACCCTGTCTTTACATATGTCCTTATGTATGTCTCTGTCTTTCTGGTTCCTCTTCGGTGGCGCAGTAACACACTACTTTAAGTGCTTTCCTTTCGCTTCTGCGTCTGGGCTTCGAATCCGACGCGAAATTCAGATTTTACTGTCGAGGTGAAAATCAATAGTTAGGCCTACCCTATAATTTTATTCGATACTGTTGTCGTTCAGTTATCGTTTCGTCACAACCGACACATACTTGACGATCCCTCCTTTTAACGTGTTCATTTCGAACGTCGCTATATAAATATGTAATTGCAATTACGGTGACAACTGTGTTAATGTATTGTAATTGAACATTTATGTGACGCCACCACTCAACGAGCAATATATAGGCCTGTAGTCAGAATTATTGCTCTCCGCTCCAGATTATATACGACGGTGTCAAATGTTATTAATGAGCTAAAATTCTACGACAGTATTCTAAAAAAAATGCAAGGTGTGATATCGTTTAGAAAAATCAAATGTATACAGGTCTCCTTGAAACGCAGGGGCGTCAATACCCCCTGAGTAATGGAGGCAAACCCCATGCTCCCAAATGTCAGGAAGGCAAGATATTCCCCCTAGGACACAAAAATATCCCCCTACGTGAAATTGGAGGCATTTGACTCCGGACTCCCCTATCTGGACCCTTCTGTTGAAACCTATTGAGACAATCGACTGGAATGTGATAAAGGTTATACCATGACAATACGATACAAATGGTTTCTGAAATGATAGTTTTCTTAGGATTTTATATGATTGTTAAACGAATAACGGTTTCCAAGGCAAAGCGATTGACGACATATATTATAGGGAAAGAAATGGATTTCCATCAAAACGCTAAAAGCTTTCCAAAAACAGCATAGGCTAGAATACAATAATGGAGAAAAAGTTTACAATACAATCATTCAGTAGATAGCATAAGAAATAAACAGATAATGGCTTCTCAGACAATAGAGATGGTAATAACGGAGACAACGTTTCCAAGACAATCAGTAATTAGGTAACTGAGGCGTCAAACGATTAATGGTCTCCGAGACAACAGAGAATGCAATTAAAAACGGTTTTCACGGAAGTCGACTAGTAGATGGTGGATGAGACAATGGTTTCCATAACAACGAAACAAACAAAGGCTTCCGAGACAATCAATTAGTAGATACGTGAAACATAGAGGGGGAGGAACGATGGTTTCCAAGGCAGCATATAATAGACAACATGGAAAACAGTATGAAAGAAAATAGATGAATATTTCCAGGACAATGTGTTAGATATTAGTTTGGACAAACGCACAAACGTTTCTATGACAACGACATCGACATGTAGCTGGCAAACAGATGAAATTATACCCATGGCAATATTTAAGATAATATGACTTGCTGATGAGATAACAGACTGTCTCCATGAACAACTAATAGACAATGGGAAACAATGGCAATAAAGGATTTCAGGAACGAGAAATTGCATTGACCAATGGGCAACGTCGCCAATGTCATATTGCACGAACCGATAATGGTCTCAATGAAGACAATAGGGCAGACATTCAAGGTCTCAATGAAAACAACACGGCAGACATTCAGTTGGCATGGAGATTTGTAGACAATGCAACATAGGTCATGAGGTATGAAAACAATAAGAGCAGCTGTTTCCATGACAACATATTACGTCTAGACAAGGAAACAGCTTTAATTATTCTAGACAGAGAGGACAATGATATAGCTTGATTTATTTTTCATTCGCCATAATAACAACATTATTCTGTAATCCTAACGCGGGAATAAAAACAAATCAAGGTTTTTCATGACAGTATGGGGTGGGGATTGGGGGTGCGGCAAAACACAGACGAGGACATCAGCGCTGATGGCTATACTTCGATAGACGAGGTAAACGTCAAGTCGCATTAGTGCATGAGGAAGCCGAATCATGGCCCTTTATATGTACGGAATAATAAAAATAATGATAATAATAGCAATAATAATAATATTAAATAATAATAATAAAAATAATAATAAAAATAATAATATAGATAATACAAATAACAATAATAATATAAATAATAATAACAATAATATTTATTATTATATAGAACTCGAGTAATTTATAAAAATGCAATAGTTATAGTAATAATTATAACAATGATAATAATAATTATATTCAAATAATAATTATATTCAAATAATAATAATATTAATAATAATAATAACAATAATAATCATAATCAAATAATAATATTCAAATGATAATAACGGTGATAATAATAATAATAGGGTTACCATGGAAACAACGATTACGTCATACGATGCAACAGAGAAAATACCAGTAGAGTTTATGGCATGGTCTGATTGGTATGAATCTACGATACCCTTGGCTATTGCTATAGCGTCTCTTAGACACAAAATGGTTTCGGCAAATTCCGTGATACCACTGAATAATGTAGGCATTTTTTGTCCATTTGTTCCTATGTCGTTCGCGAGGGAATTGTCGGTTTCCATCGGCGCCTCTATGAATGGAGCAAACACTTCAAGCGTTCCGTGAACGCTTTGTGCTTTTCCACGCCAATAGTTGTAACTCGGATATCAAGGTGGTGTGGTTAATGTCTTGCGGCCGTCGTTACTGCTATACTTGGTTTTGTTCCTCGACAAGCTTTACGCCATTCGTTTCAATTCATTGGCAAATGTGGCAATCACTACCCGCCGATTGCCGAACAAAAGAGCGCTCGGTCGGAATGGCAGACATGAATGCGATCTACTGCAAAACTATTGATGACCATAGGATGTTCATAAGAAATACCAGTAACCTAACATCAGTCTACCAGCTTAACATAGCCATATTTGAAGATGCGTGTGCCTGCATTATTTTGCTACTTTGTTACTGTATTTGACCGCCATTGAAACGTGTGCTTAAGACGCTTAGAATTCATTGATCGTTCCGTTCATTACGAAGATTTATATAGGGCCACTTCACGGTTACTTCCCAGGAGCGTTGCCGACTCGTCGACCCCAGCAAGGCTGAAAAGAAAAATGTTAAGGTGCATATAAAAAGAATCGTAGTAGACCCTGGGGGACAATGCTACATGGCAACAAACTTCTGATATTACTCTCTTACCCATACTTACCCTAAAACAGCGCAACATAAAATGACCTCTGAAATGGCATGTCGCACCACTGGGTCTCTATGAACTTCTTAGGCTTTAATTGATTGGAACGGTTGTGTAGCTGCCGCTTTCGTGTCGGCAACTTTCATCGACAGATTTAAAGCTGTTATTTAAAGCATTCACCCAGACCCAATACAGTTTTGGACGTGCAACGATTATAAGTACGTAAGAAATTCCTATAAGAACAATCCGACATGTAAGAATGGTTTAACCCCCTTCTAAGTTCGAATGTAATAATTAAACCCATACTGTCCTACTCTATACCGCAGAATAAGGAACTATATTGCCTTTATACAATACTATATGTACTGCACAATTTCATATTTTTGTTTGTCAGAAGAATGAGCCAAGAACGACAGTGATAGGAGTGTGTCTAAAACTGGCGTCAATAGGCCTAGTATATAACGCCGCAGTCTATTGACATTTCATTTCGTTCAGCAATTGTAATTCATTCAAGGAATCTATATTAGAGGAATGGCTGCTTGTCAGAACTTTGAGTATACGTGTTATTCCTGAGCATAGATGTCGGCCAAGTTAAAAGTTTGCTTCTATTTGAAAATATGATGCTTTAAACCTCCAATAGCATTTTTGTTTTTGCTCGCATAGTCACTCGTCATTTTCCTCCATAACCTGAAGTTACCGTATCAGCGTGTTATGTCAACAAGATGTGAAACTTTCAAGCTTCCAATTAACGCCCAAAAACTAGTCACGCTACATAGGGACCTTTCAGTCCTGTCACTCCTGTCACAATCTATGATAGGCCCTTGTATTGTTCATTGTTGACTTCTGTAGAATCTGCAGACGAACCGGATGGACTGACGAGTCCGCTTCGTACTGAACGAAGAAATTCTTAAAGTTGAAATTGAAAAGTTGTCGAAAGGGGTAAGTATATAGGTGTACAGTTGAGATGTGTTTTTGTGTAGGCTGCACTTGCAAATGAACGATACTTAGGCTATCTACATTTTGTTTTAATGATAATATATGCAACGAAAGATATGCTATATATGCACGATATAAATGCCATATGATAAAGCGTACTGAATCCTACTCACATGCATGGTTTTGCTAACACACGTAGGCCTATTTTACTCGTTCACTCTAATATGACATTTAGCATCATTTAGGCCAGCTCTGAGTAGATATATATCTTGAAGGGGCACTATATAAATGTTCGATTATATTTCGTCATATTACAACAGGTTGTCACTTATTTAAAACAACCGTCACTGTATTACATTACAGTACATAACATTAAGTGTGCTATCGTAAGTTACCGTTGAAACGCGTGCCTGCGTCTTGCCATAGGCCCACTGCATGAATATTTCTCGCTTTGCAGCCATTCCTTGCGTCACTCGGTGGGTCGGGACTCGGCAACCGGTGGAGTCTGTGACGGAGGCGTAGCGGTCACCGCAGAGGGGCAGCTGGACCGCCGGAGAGGAGAGAGTGGGGTCCCTGCGGCAGGGAGCCTTCCGTCGACGCCACGACCGACCACAGGGATGCCGGAACAGAGCAACGACTATCGCGTGGCCGTCTTCGGCGCTGGTGGGGTCGGCAAGAGCTCCCTTGTCTTGCGATTCGTAAGGGGAACCTTCAGGGAGAACTATGTACCTACGATCGAGGACACCTATCGACAGGTCATCAGCAGTAATAAACAGGTGAGCAGAAGCGTGTGAGCAATTAAGAGCTGAGCAATTAAGAGCTGAGCAATTATCAGATGAGCAATTGACAGATGAGCAATTATCAGGTGAGCAATTAACAAGTGAGTATTGACAAATGGGTATTTAGTAAACATAATTATGAGTAATGTGCAGCTGAGCAATTGACAAATGAGTAATGAGCAGGTGTGTAGTAGCAAATGAGTCTAGAGCACACATAATAATAAGTAATGAGCAAGTGAGTAACTAAAAAAATAAGTATTAAGCAGGTGAGTAATAAGCAGATCAGTATTTAGTAAACAATATTATGAGTAAGAATGGCTGAGTAATTAACAAATGAGTAATAAGCAGGTGAGTAGCTAAACAACTGAGTATTTAGTAAACATTATTATGTGTAATGAGCATGTGAGTAACTAACAGGTGAATAATAATAAGGCAAGTAGCCTAATAATAGTTTAGTAGTAGGCCTAAACACGCAAGTAATGAGCATGTGAGCAAGGATCAGATACGCAAGAAATATTATGAGTAACGAGCAGGTGAGTAATAGACGGGCAATTAATAAACAGGTGAGAAATAAACAGATGACACTATTTTTAGCCTACAGGTAGATAATAATTGCAGGTATAGTGCCATCAATTCGTAAAGCTAATTAATGATGAGGTGTTATCCGAAGTAATACAACGCTGTTATATCAATTTTCCAATGGTTTGTCAGTCACAGTGTAAATGACGTCGCAGCGATTATTAGGTAAAGCAATCGCGAAAAATACTTTGGCGCATCATAGCCAAAGATAAATAGGTATACGTAATACGTGTTAGAGGCAATCAAGCATTCTCAAGACGTTCCCACTCCAGACGACGAAAGCAGCGGATGAAAAAGCTACTGAGTGACAGTGGAGGCGGATCCGAGGTCGTCTAAAATAACACGCCGTCTAGCGGACCAAAAAACGTCGTGATTTGAGTGAGCAAAGCCAAGAATTAACGGCTGATGTGGTCGGTTTCTACTGTATATATCTCGCCGGATTACATGAAATAGATTGGCAAGAGAAACCAATTGGACTGCGGATCTACCGCCTACGCCGGTAGAAACCCTCAGGTTTTCTGGTTTCGTCTCAGATAATTGGAAACTCAATACGCGGAATATTGTCGCCGCCTAGTGTGAATTTCTTGCCGTGGAGGATATATGCGGGAGGCAGACACGATGCGACGTCACAGATGACGCGTTTCCGATTGAGCGTTGTCTCTGCCAGTTGCCCAGTAATTAGGTTTTTTGTTTTAAAAAGGTGACAATTTGCGTGACTGATTGCCTGTGTGTGTGTGTGTATATATATATATATATATATATTCATCTCCGAGTCACTAAGGCATTTTTCAATCTAGCTGTTAAAACGCAAATGTTCAGAAGAGTCTTCTGAACATTTGCCTATTTGAACATAAGTCTATATCTAAAACATTCGACTTTTTTCCACGAGGGAGTCGACTGAGCCTATTCATCATTATTATTATTATTATTATTATTATTATTATTATTGTTATTGTTATTGTTATTGTTATCGTGGTCGTCGTCGTCGTCGTCGTCGTCGTCGTCGTGGTCGTCGTCGTCGTCGTCGTCGTCGTCGTCGTCGTCGTCGTTGTTGTTGCTGCTATTATTGTTGTTGTTGCCATTATAATTATTATGATTATTATTATTATTGTTGCTATTATTGTTTTTGTTGCTATTATTATTATTGTTATTATTATTATCATCATCATCATCATTAACACCAGCCACTACTAGCCGATTACTTCTACTGATACTGCTACAACTACTAAGCTTGCTATTATCATCATCAGCATTATCATTATCATCATCATCATCATAATCATCACCATTATATCCAAGAAGTCTATATCTAAAGGTGAACCTATAGATGCTGAATTATCGGTTTATCAATGGACTCGATGTAGAGCGCAAGACCAATACACGACCATGAAAGTTGAGTGAGCTGAGTGAGTTTACTGATGTGAGTTGAGTGAGTTGACTGAAGTGAGTTGAGTGAGCTGAGGTGAATTGAGTGAGTTGTGGGAGGTCGTCGGTTCGCACTCTATATTATTCCTTATATTTGAACTTTGACCTAGCAAAACCTATTCAGGAGACCACGAGTGACCTTGGATCTTACCGGATTTCGGATTTGTTTCGGTGCGCCGTCGGTTGACGATTTGTGCCCAATTATGGCGGCGCTGTAGAAGTCATTTTAGCTATGTAATACATAGTTATGTCGCTGCGACAATTCAAGCGGACAAGGGTTGGTCAACTCCATGCTATCTATCAGTTGTCGGCGGGAATCCGTTGATTGGTTCCACGCTTGTGTGTGGGCCTAATGCTGGTGACTAATTTCAACTTGTTGTGTATGGTTTTGCTAACATGCTTATTTAACATGTTCACTATGGCATTTAACATAATTAACGCAAGCGCCTCTGAGTAGAAATCTTAATGGGCGCTATATAAATGCTCGCTTACATTGTGTATATTACGTTAAGGAATCTCAAGCGATCTCTCCAATAACAACAAATAGGATGTAGAGGAAATGGCAGAAATGTATGTATAGACTGACGCTGTTTGTATTTAAGTGAGTTCGTCGACCCTTCGAACTATTGATTGAGAGCCAAGTTGACCAGCGCGCACTGGATACCGGATCCCACATATAAAACCACAAATACGATCAATTCCATGCAGTGGTTGATAAGCGTCGGTTTTTCGGGCGCGGGGTGTAGTGACGCAAGCGAGCAACGGCGACGTTGATGGCAGCGGTGAGGGGAGGGAGGACTGAAGGGGTGTTGGCGCCAGCGGATGAGGGTTGCGGACAGCAGAGGACGAGGGTCGGATGGCGAAGATGGGAGTCTCAATGAACCATGACGAGTGCTCGACAAACAGGTCGCTCGGAACCACTCGAGTGCAGCGACGCACGGAGAAGGCCGTCAATCGGCGCAATATGACGGACTATGCGCTCCAACACGAACACACACACACACAAGCAGACACACACACACACAAATAGATACACACAGACGCACAAACACGGACACATTACCCATTGGTGGAACTCCAATTACATACTACATGAGCAATGTTCCCTCTTATCTGTTGTAGATCGTGTGCGCAAGATATTTTTTATGAGCAACATTTTTTAAATGGTTCACACTTTTGTGCGGTGGTCTAAAGTTAACGTGATGATAGTTAAATTGAGATCACAGACCTATCTAAAAGTCTATGTTGATTTCTGATGACCTAAGAAAAGTCTCTTCTCCAAAGGTAGGCTAAAAAGGGGACGTATCAGCCTATAGACCTGTTTGTCGAGCACTCGTCATGGTTCATTGAGACTTCCATCTTCGCTATCTGACCCTCGCCCTCTGCTGTCTGCAACCCTCATCCGCTGGCGCCAACACCCCTTCAGTCCTCCGTCCTCTTGCTCTTTTTAAACGTGCTGGAGTCGGGAGCGCTCCTGAGTAGTAGCCTAGAATAGGCGCTATATAAATCTCTGCAATGAATGAATATAGGAACCAAAGTTTCTGGATGAAGATAGGCTGCAGACATGCACACTCTGAGTGGATATCTTGAAGGGGCGCTATATCAAGTATTTTTGATTGACTATACATCATATCCATGCCATGCTTGTATTTTACTTATTAATTCTTGTCTGGCTTGTGTTTTTAACAAACCAGGAAAGAATTAATAAGTATAAATAGGTGTGTTGCTCAGAATTTTTATATCGCCGCTGTCTTTTCATGGAAGAACCTTCGAGAAAGATAATGCAACACACACATACACACACCTTCACACGCACCTTCACACGCACCTTCACACGCACCTACCCGCACATACGCACGCGCGCGCGCAGTCATACACTTGCTTGCGTGCTATACTCGCCCGCAAAAGGTGCACACACATTTGTCCCGCGCTTACATTATTAAATACCAGCCATAGAATCTGTTTGTAAGGAGACAGAAAGCCCTCCCCCTCTGTTGGCCCAAACCACAATCCATTGGGATTCATCCAGTTTCCTAGCAATTAGGCTTCTGTCCAGGTTTACATCCATACCTGGGATACTTCCAGGCCTGGGTTACTTCCAAGCACGCACGAACTCGCTGAATCAGCGGGTTAGGCCTACATGTATGCACAAGTAACAGAATTGTTTAACCCGTCAAACAATCGTAATCGTAAACTCGAAATGTCTAAAGCGCCACCTAAAAGCTAAGCACAGGGCACCAGCTTATTCACGAGCGTCAATCTAGTTAGAAAAGTGGTTGCTCAGTGAATTTACGTTTGGGCTGCTCTACTGTCAGCGCAAAGAGAGGGGTTCAAATCCAATCAGCCAGAAAAGACCCTCGACCCTAACCCTAACCCTGATTTCTGTTCCCATCGCGTCCCGTACAATGAGTACAATCCACGCTGCACGTTAATAATAATAATAATAATAATTCATAATTAATTTCGTTTAAATTGAAACTAACAGACCACAGTATGATATCAAAAACGGTATTAACGTACGATGACAAAGTTATCACAGGAGGCGAATTTAACTGTCGGCAGCCATGCAAGGCAAACCTCACATTACACGTTAAATTTAACCAACTCCGCTCCCTAGCGAAAAAAGGACTAGTCAACCTTACGCGGGATACATGTACGTGAATCGAACTCGGTTCCTCAGCTCTGCACGCCAGTGTGCCATCCATCCTTCTCTCCATTACTTTACGTGCCCTCAGACTGGGGCCTTAGTAGGTTGAGTGTCAGCTGATGAGAGTGGGCTTAGTAGACTGCTAACTGATGGGATACAGTCGTTCGTCTTGACATTTAACATTGTAAGATGAGTACACTGACCGTAGGCTGTCGTCGGCGGGCAAATACCTTTCAGCCAGTGAAGGAACTGCGTGACCACCTGTCGTTGTAATCAGACACTATTATAGGAAATTGAAGACGCCAATAGTTCAGTCAGGACTGGCTCTCATGAAAACAGTGTTATCGCTCTTATCCAGTATGTAGGCCTACTTAAATGCCTGCTTCATACGCCGAGACTGAACAAAGAGAAGGTGTTAAGACCTTAAACTCGGGACTGTCCCCATATCAAGCAAGGGCGGAGATTCCGTAGGTGCAGCCGATGTACGCAGATGTCTTTAATTATTGTTGGATTTTCAAACATCCGTGCATAGATACATGCATACTTGCATATTTACATACATGCGTGCATACATATATATACACATGCATACATACATACATACATACATATTTGCATATATACATACATACGTGCATGCATAAATACACACATACATACATACATACAATGTACATACATACATGCACTTGATACATAGGTGTGTATAATCATATACGTGAACAGGTGTGTACGCTGCAAATTACGGACACAGCGGGCAGCCACCATTTTCCAGCTATGCAGCGATTGTCAATATCGAAAGGCCATGCCTTCATCCTCGTCTATTCCATGACCAGTCGGTTAGTTTAACGACCCCTTCACCCATTTGTATCTTTCTGTCATTTCGCAATCATTCATCATATTACTATTTCTTTTTAGAAAACTGAAAATTATATTCTTTGGGGGCTTCTAACGCGGACACTTTTATGTGTTCTATCTTTAATAGGAAAACAATGAAGATACTATACCTAATTATTTTCCTATAAACACTGATACATGTATAGGCCATTTGTCTTTATAATTATGTACTAGAGATATGCTTGTACATAGGCGGACTTTTTACTCTTAAGCGTTTTCTACATTGACGATAAAATTATCAAAGTGTAATTGAAATTAGGACGTTTCATTCATTTCTCCGTGTAATTGTGTGTGTGTGTGTTTGTGTGGATGTGGGTTTTTTGAATGTACATATATACAAATACATGTACGTATTTATGCATGCATTGATGCATGTATGTATGCATATGTCACGCTATATGTATGAAAGTATGTTCATGTGCATGTACTGATGTAAGTAATTAAGTATACGCTTATGTGTGTGCATATATTATTTACTTATGTTTTAATTTTATTTTTAACGTACGCAAGGTCACATCAAAACATCATTCATAACATATATATAACAGATGTATACAGATTATGTTTGTAAGTATGTTAATGAGTGTGCATGTGTGTATGTACATAATAATGTATGTTTATATGCATGGATATCTGTAAGTATGCTCATGTGTATGTGTATATATGTGTGTCTGTATGTATGTACATACGTAGGCATGCATGCATGTATGTATGTATGTATGTATGTATGTATGCATGTATGTATGTATGTATGTATGCATGTATGTATGCATGCATGCATGCATGCATGTATGTATGTATGTTTGTATGTATGTATGTATGTATGTATGTATGTATGTATGTATGTTTGTATGTATGTATGTATGTATGTATGTATGTATGCATGTATGTATGTATGTATGCATGTATGTATGCATGCATGCATGCATGCATGTATGTATGTATGTATGTTTGTATGTATGTATGTATGTATGTATGTATGTATGTATGCTTGTATGTATGTATGTATGTATGTATGTGTGCATATATATGGATGTATATATGCACGCCCGCATCTACCTGAACACACCTGCATAGCTCATCATCCGAACAGTGCTGCTGGTCTGGTGTTACAGGCAGACGCTGGAGGAGCTGAAGCCGATCTTCTCCGAGATCTGTCTCATCAAGGGAAACACAGACGGCATTCCCGTCATGCTTGTGGGCAACAAGTGCGACGAGACGACGCGGGAGGTGACGACGCAAGAGGGCAGCGCATTGGCCAAGTCCTGGAAGTCGGGTTTCATGGAAACGTCGGCTAAGACAAACCACAACGTACAGGAACTGTTCCAGGAACTGCTCCAGCTCGAGAAGCGACGGACGATGAGTCTTCAACTCGACTCGAAAAAGTCCAACTCGCGTCTCAGTACGGACCGGTTCAAGGGCAAGTGCGTCATGATGTGACGTCACTCATCATCCGTCGCCCCATCCAATCCGTTGCCCCATCCAATCCGTTGCCCCATCCAATCCGTTGCCCCATCCAATCCGTTGCCCCATCCAATCCGTTGCCCCATCCTGTCTGCTGCCCTACTCGGTAACCAAGCCGTTACACCACGTTTATTCGGTTGACATTTCGTCATGAATCGTTCATCTGTTGTCCCATAGGGTTACTCAACTCACAGTCATGTACCATAGTGTCATCTACCCATCAGTAACCCGCAAGTTACCCATAATGATCGATTGGTCCATATGACGTTACTATCCATTATCCAATGAGTAACCATATATCGTGTTACTATTATCCTGCTCGTAACTCATCCATTCGCTACCCAATCTATCGGTAATCCAGTCTTAGGGCTACTATTTTTCCATCCTTGACCCGTTTAGTATACGCAACTCATCCGTTACCCAATCATCTGTTACCCGACTTACCCCATAGTCTTTATAAATATTACTTGACCTGTAACCAAATATCTCAGCTACCCATAGTTTGATATATGGCATAGGTTACTACTAATCACATGGTGTGCGTTGGCATAGGTTTTAACTTGGCAATTTGGTAACCATTGGTAGCATAGGTTACCACTGCCATGGTTACAATTTTAATATGTGAGGCAGTTATCACTGGCAGGTCTATTAGCTTTATATAGGCTTAAAGATAAAATTACCCAGCTGATTATGTAACTGGTATATGTCACTACTTGTTTTGGTGGATGGCATTGGGGCGAGGCAAAACAATAGATGAGATCACTGTTACAGACGCTGGTCATTTAGAATTCAGTCAGATGGAGCCACTTTGAATGACGTTATCGACTCCCCTAATACAAATGTAATTCCCATTTTGAAAATAACGTCTTCTAATCTTTCGTGTGGAATGACGTCAACCAATTCTTTATTGTTAATGACATCAGACTGCCTCGAAAGGAGGGTCAATCTCCAGTGGGAAAGAGGTCAGCCAAAAACAGTGAGAACTAAGTCAGCCAAAGACAATTGGATCGACGTCAGATTCGTCGGACGACATTCTGAAATCAAGCGCCGTTTAAGTTAAGTATGAATTTCACCAAGGAAATGCAATTCAGAAACTCCGTCGCTTGCGGTACTGTAAGGAATTCCCCGAAGCTGGAATTCCTCAAACGCGTCCGCCTTCCTTCCGGAACTATACTATTTTTATCGGCAAAAGTTAGAACCAAAACCGGTTGCGAGAAAAACTGTCAGCAACGATATCGAACAATTTGAAGCGGATGCACGGAGAGAAAACGGGTGACTGAAACCGAATTGACTGCTGGCCTACGCTGAAAACGATTCTGAACTCACCTATACTTATGCAAAAACTTCACAATTGCAAATAAAATGTTTAAAATTACTTTACCGATTTTTTTCCAACTTTCTCCTTAAAGATATAATTACTATTACTATTAAGCGTAAAGAAGTATCTTATACAAAAGTATTTTAAAATTCAGACAATTATAACTTGCGGATATTTTCTAAGCGACAGCAGTCGAGTTTATTTGAAAATATTTGTTTAAAACATACTAATATAAGTAAATATCTTGTAATTTAAGTAAGAAGTAATTGTTAATGTTAGTAAGCTTAGTCGACAAATAGATGAATTGATAATTAATATTTATACCATAATTTCATTTGTTTCGAACCAACAGCTAAACTTATTTCATATATTTAATTACCTATTGTTACTTCCATGTATTGTAATAATTACTTCTTGCTGCATGTCCCATCGTGCGTTTGTAATTGGAATATTAAAGAATATAATTATTTACTTATTAGGAATAAAAGTGAAAGGTAATAAAAATAATATTCCTTGTTAAGAGTTTAAATTTTATATAGAAAAGGAAAGCAATATGATGGTGTTCATGAATAAGCTGGTACCCTGCCCTTGGCATTTTAGATGTTTGTAGATTATGATTACAATATACATCAAAAGTGGGCGCGTGGCCTAATGGGATGTTCGGTCCCTTGCGTTCAGAGGATCGCATGTTTGAACCCACCCCGAGTCACTGTGTAGTGACCTTGGACAAGTTGCTCACCCATAATTGTTTGTGAAAAAGGCAACAGGAAACCACCTCACTCATCTCATCCCCGGGTGGCATATAAACCAAATGAACCTGTGTTCGGACAGAGAACTCATTCATCATCATCATCAAGCATTAAAACAGATTTTCATGATGTTTCTGTTATATATCCATAAACTTGATATACCTTTTTAAAATTTATACTTAATTCATTTTAACAAATAGCTTTACATACTTCTTTATACATCAGAAATTTACATAAATTCTTTCAATGTTGAAACAACAAATAGTTACTGTCTAAAAAGCATGGAATGGGCAAACCTACAATGACAAAGCAGCTGCTAGGTCATTGTTGTCTAAACAATCATGTGAAAACTGTTGTCTCATGAACAACAGAAGAAGCAACAAAACAGTTGCAACGTATTAAATCAACAACTTCAGAAATGTTAAATATCCTATTTATTACAGCAGTTGTAAGTTAAAACAATGATCGTATCTACAGGAACACTTGAAATCCTTATGATATAATTATACTTAGCATAAGTGGAAACAAAGCAAACGTTGACATTAAAAGACAAAACTTGCGAAATGTAAGTCTTTTACATAAACACCAGCTTCCAGGACATCACCTTCAATACTCAGATTCAACTTACTTATTACTTGGATTCATTTTGAAGTTAATAGTTCAAAAGATAAAAAGAGTAGAATTCACTCAAATGTCGAACTAACACACTTTGAAGCCTTCAAACGTTTTTGCATTGCAAGATAAAATTTAAACCTAAAAGAATTCATCAACTCTTGCAAAGTCGCACAACTTTGTGGTAACAAAATAATACAATTACAAGTAATGTATCATCACAAGCCATTGCCCCACTGATGTGACTAAGGAGATGGTAAAGTACGAATGGATTGATACAATTACCCTATGTTATGATCTTCTGAGTTTGACCACACATTATGATACATTGACGCATTACTAGCGACAGAGGCAGAGTCTTAAGAATAATGCAAAAGCAATGAGCTAAAGGTCCATACCACATTAAGTGTGTAATTGCAATCAAAAAGCGCCAGTTAAATAATTAACCACAGATGCTAAAATCAGGATATCCCATGGTAAATTCAGTTTTGGAGCACAAAACCACTTAAATAAAAGAATATTTTTTACACTTTAACAGTGAACTGCAATGGTTCTCTATTCCCTTCCATTACGCATTCGTCGTAATAGTAACAACTGATATTGGCAGTATAGAGGCAATTCGGTAAGCTGACACTGGCAGTACAATATGAAACCAAAGCACAATAAATTGCACTGACAATTATGATGATGTTATTGATGACATCACAATAACTAGAATTGTCAGGAGGTTAGCCGTGATATTACAGCAATGAATCATCATCACCCTGTCAATGCAATAACTGACCACAGCAATAAATGGCTGACCAGTGACCACGTCAATACGATAACGATGATCATGATGTAACTGAACACGATCATACAATAATTGACCAGCTCAATACAATAGCTGACCATTATAACAAAACAGTAACAATACAATCAAACTTACTGACCATACAACAACAAAAACTGACCATGACAACAGAACAATAACTGACCATGACAACACAACAATAGCTGAACATGACAACAGAACAATAGCTGACCATGACAACAGAACAATAACTGAACAAAACTACACAAAAATAACTGACAAAGACATTGAAATAATTAATGGAACTAAGTCAACAGCAGTCAAACACAAAGGATTTCTCTGTACAGTTGAAAAGCAAAACAGACATCAATCTGACCTCGGATGACAAGAGAACCTATCATATTTTCAGCATTAATTTCCATAATTATTTGCCCGAATTCCACAATAATTTGCCCTATTTCCATAATAATTCACTATTTTCCCAAAAAAATTTGCCTTACTTCCATAATAATTTGGCCTATTTCCATAATAAGTCACCTTATTTCCATAACAATTTGCCTATCTCCATAATTATATACAAATTTACAAATCCCAGACAATAATACAAGTATGCAACGCAAGATAAGCGCTAAAGACATTTATACAAGACAAGTATACAAGGCCAGTACAATAGACAAGCATATTCACAGGACAACAACACAAGACCAGTATAATAGGCAAGTATATATATATATATATATATACAAGAAAAGTACACAAGCTAAGTACAACTGACAAGTACCCTATACGAACTAGACAGTTTCGGTTGTCGAATGTGTAAGCGCAATTGTTGCGAAAATTATAGTTTATAGCAAGTATTACTAAACCTCAAAAGCGATGCCTGCAAAGAATGCATCTCCCTCTACACAATCCCACCAAACTGCTTCCAAAGGCCACAATTAAATACAGATCGTGTACTCATTACGGGCCACTGCGTAACTATAAAGCATCAATCGACGGCAGGAGCTGAGCAATCACACGAGATGTATTTCTTAAGATTCCTAAATGGTAAAAATCTCATAGCAGAGCAGGAACTCTTGTCGACATCTAATCGATCGATACATAATCAATTAAACGTTCAGCCCTTTCTAACCTATTGCTTATAGGGCGTTATATCAGTAAAAAACGCTAACTTATTAGAACCCAGTTCAATAATTAAAAATCTAACTTACAATAATAGTCAGACCCGGGAGCGCCTTTGAGTAGATATCTTGAAGGGCGTTATATCAAGTTTCAATGATTGATTGATAATAATAAAATGGCAACTTATAGTAATATATTCTAATAATAAATTGTTATCTTGCTATAATACAGCCTATTAATAAAATGCTAACATATTATAATACGATATAATAATAAAATGTTATCCTATAACTTTACAGCACAAAGTAATTCAAAGAAGCACCAACAGGTGCAAGAAATAAATCAACATTGTCAGAGGGTATGAACAACTACTTGTGTCCCATTGAGTCTAAACACTGAGGGGGGGACATGGCCCCCTACCCCACAAGGATCAACACCCCGGTTATAAGGGTTCCTTTGCCGGAGGGTCGTTCCAGCGTACTATTGTCCATCCCATACGGTCAGGGCTCCGTCCATGAATAGGAGGTTCTGGGTCGGAAGTGGAACGCATGGAACCTGCAGTGATGATGATGACGACGATGAGGAACTGTGCGACATCACCATTGGACTGGTGTCCTGCCCTCCGTCGGAAGACATTGGAGACGCCTGCAAGTACATCAATCGAATAGTCAAACAGTCAATCAATCAATCAACCAAACAACCAACCATTCAGTCAGCCAATCAATCCATGAAAATTGCATATAGGCCCCTTCAAGCTCCCTACTCAGAGGGACTGATTAGTCCAATCTAACTAAATCAAATCTAATCTGTTGGTGCATTAAATTACATCTAGACTACTGTAACGTAATTATTCTAAAGTCGTTCTATTAGATCAGAGACTTGATGGGGGCTAATTAATCAACCACTGCCCATCCATGGTAGCACCAGTCCTGCGGCTGGGGAGAGATGGTGGGCAGGATGATGCTATCATGCTGTTGGAAAACACAAGCTAACATTAATTGCATAATTCATAATAAAAGCAAGAAGATAAACAAATCACTTTTTTATAGAACACGATGCCACTTCGATAAAATGTTCCGATCCAATGTTTTGGAATATTCCTCTGCAGGACCTCTTCATTCAAGACCTGTTCTTCATCTATCCAGGGTCATTTAACAGTAACTAACCAATTAGAAATCTCACCCGATGATACAATAAGACAAGCACACGGCCGATTAAACCAAGATGAGAGTCAGTTAAAAAGTTTAATCAATGATTAAAGGCAGAAGAACAACTTCATATGTACGATGTTGTACATTAGTAATGAAGAAAAAGCTAAGGGAGCCGTGGGTATGGAGCGATAGAGACTTAGTTTTATGAGCCTCTGCATATGAAGGGGCAGCCAAAATTCTCCTTCATCATCTCATTTTCCCTCTGAGACTACCTGGTCATAAAACTGAGTCAACCTCATATGCCAGGGCTGAGAAAATGAAGTCACCAGCATTTCACATCTATGGCTGTCTCTCAGGGTACTACTCTTCTTCTTCAGTGGAATCATGCACAGAAAACAAACACTGTTATTAAAAGTGGTTAATTAGCTCTTAATAATTAGTAATTGCTCACCTGGTGAAGGGCGACGAAAGCAAGGAGATCATTAGTTAATTTTCTATTGGAATGCATCAGTTCTGTCAGGCTGCGTGACAAGCAACAAGTTATAATATTAATAACATCAATAATATTTAACAATATTAATAATATTAACAATATTAAAAATATTAACAATATTAATAATATTAATAATACAATGCCAGATTATACTAATTACTTAAGAACATTCTAAATACCTTAGTTGAAACTTATTATAAAACACAATAATTATTGCCACAATATAACATTAATTGCATAATCCATAACAAAAGCTGCACAGTTGGTTATATAACTGATTTTAATGCACATCTTAAGGTCTTAAACTGCCATTGTTTATAGAGAGCAGCCAGAGTGCTTCTACAAAATGTGCAGGGCTGTCAAAATGCTATAAATGTTTTTAGAAAGAGTAAAATAGTTGCATTACAATATATATATATATACATATATATATATATATATATGGTCGAACTAAAATCCAAATATATATATATATATATATATATATATATATGGAGGTTGATAGTTGCAAATAGCTATGATTCCATAAATTATATTTAACCGCTAGACAAGACTGGTAGCGCATGTGCAGAGGTCTTCATGCACTAAATTTTGTGTGGGTTCGGCCGTAGAAGTAGAATTTTCGTTTATTTTTGTGCCGAAGATTTGGTCGCAGAAAATATATCCATAGCTGAATGACTGCATGAATGACTGACAGACTGAATGAATGAAACACTGAATTATTGCATACAACACTGACAGACTGAATGAATGACTGAATTACAGCATGAATGAATGATTGATTGACTGAGTTAATAACTGAATGAACTCACTTGTTCTTATGGCACAGTTTCTGCACCGCAATACGGTAACACACTTGCTGGTTGACTGTCGCGTTGAACAGTGGAATACCAAAGCAGCAGTCCAACAGAACCCAGTCCTCTTCGATCGTCGACCCGTCTGCCGACAGACTGCTACCATGACGGCCTTTACTAACGGCAGTCGAACTAAAATCCAGTACTAGCCGGCTGCGATTGGGACTGGCCGGAGGATTCCCCAGGCCCTCGAGCTCGTCCTTCTCCCGCGCAGACTCGGAACCTGGAGCCGGGGCGTCCGCGGCCTCGGGCTCCTTTGGCGAGAGGAGATCGTCTGAGAACGTGGAACAGGTCTCGGGGTCATCGCCAGGGTCGTGGCTGAAAGCGTCGCTACGATAGAGGTTGCCCGGTTTGGGAAATTCGGCGCGTGGGATGCGATTCTTCTTGCCGGTCTTGAGCACGGTTATGTAGCCGCACGTGTGTCGAAGGTCGATGCATTCGTCAAGACGCTGTACGGCACTGTGTTGCTCCAGGGACAAAGTGTCTGTGGTGTTTAAAAAACATTGTTCGATGATTAATAGTTGACACGATAACGAGCAGGAAATAATTTAACTCAATCAATGAAACCTGCACCAGCTGGAACAACCTCCCATTCCTCTTCGAAAGGAGCTGCTCTCTCTTTCCCCTGCTGCTTTCCGGAGGCACCTGAAGACTTTCCTGTGTGTTGAGTCCTGAGTTCTTCTAATATTGTCCATTACATTACATGACTGTTAAAAAAATCTACTTAAAGAACTGTGCTTCTTTCTTTAGTCCTAACAGTAATCAAACTAACAATACTTTCAGTCAGAAAATACACAACCGTAAATTAATTTAAGTCTAATTAATTATTACTGAAATTAAATAATGTGTTTACCACGTCATCGATAAAACCGATGACCAACCAAAGCTAGGATGCGACATCCATCCATCCTATCTATTCTATCTATTCTATCTATTCTATCTATTCTATCTATTCATTGATTAAATGTCCTCCAACTGACAGTTTATTGTACTTTAGAGCAACACCAGTGCAAATGGAAATAAAAATTGATATACCTTAGTCGTTGTTAAATTAAATTAATGATCGTTAGATGTGTTTCTTGATTGCTCACCTAGTTTTTCGTCGTAAAGCAGTGGAAATGGAATGTGTGCATCTCGACCCTCGTGTTGAACCCAGCCGTGAGCCTAAGAAACCAACAATGCCATTTCGTCACAGCGAATCCAATCTCAGGACTTCGTGTTCAGCTGGTGAACAGCTAGTGAACATCGAGCAAACAAGATGAACAACTAGTGAACAACCAGTCAACATGGTGAACAGCTAGTGAACATCGAGCAAACAAGATGAACAAGTGAACAGCTAGTCAACAAACAGTGAACAAGACGAACTAGCAAAAATGGTGAACAGCTGGTGAACAATGTATACAGCTAGTTAGTGAGCAGCTAGTGAACAGTTAGGAGATATTGATTATCAATGTGATTTTCTATTCGAATTTTTAACCACAAAAACCTTTTGATTCAACTGGTTTCCGATTTAATTCGCACCTGAACAAGGATCGCCGAGTGCGAGAGTGCGTCGTTGAGAGTGAGAAGAATGTTCGACGTTGGAATAACAGCCGGGTCGTGACCCCAGGTTGTCACAAGCAGACGGTCATATTCCTATAACAGAAGAAAATAAAAAAAGATTCTCATTATACCTGAATTAGATATAGCGACATCATTACCGATACATGAAACACGTTTATATAAATATTACATACATATGTGTGTTAGTATGTATATGTTACAGGCATGTTACAGGCAATGTGTCCAATGACTAAGCATTTTGTAAAACCCTAACTCTACACTAACCCTAATCCTGACCCTAACTCTAATCCTAACCATAAATGGGTGATTTTACATGTTGCCTGCAATCTAAGAAATCAGGCATTTTACAAAATCCCTGTTTGACATATTACCTGTAACATATACAAGTATATAGATCTGAAATTATATAGACAGTAGACACCAAATATATACATGAACAATACAGGGATTTCAAGTTGACTGGTGCCCAACCCAATAGACAGCTCCATACTAATGAACATTAATACCAATGAGCATTAATACCAATGAACATTAATACCAATGAGCATTAATACCAATGAACATTAATACCAATGAACATTAATACCAATGAACATTAATACCAATGAGCATTAATACCAATGAACATTAATACCAATGAACATTAATACCAATGAGCATTAATACCAATGAGCATTAATATTGTATACACAATATACATATATGTATTGTCACCTGGAATGCTCGTGGTAGACGGCGTAGTTTGGTTCCCTTAACGAGCAGCAGCGACAGGGGACCATTGCCCGTCAGATGGTAAATGTAGAGCTTGAACCAGACGGAGTTCACCTGAAACAAATGACAGGAAATGCTTAATGATGCTCCATTTACAAAAGCTTAGAGTTTTGTTTGTTGAATTCCCAGACAAAAAAAAACAGAAACTGGTTTCAGTTCCACTTACCACAGGCTGTGTATTAAACTGGTCGAATTTTTACTTGCACTCTAATACAGGCAATCTTAACAAACGAAATGTCATCAATAGACAAAACAATAGATGAAAACTAGATGAGCAACACAATTGATAAAGCAAAACAATACATGGAATAAAAACAATACATGTAGTAAAACAGTAGATCAAAAACAATAGATGGAGTTAAACAATAGAAGGAGTAAAACAATAAACAGTTGCATCTCTAAGTAGCTATTTTGAAGATGTTCAGATTGAATAAACATTCAGAATGAATTAAAAAAATGAATCAAATAATGCTCAGAATGAACGAATTCTCTGAATAAATTAAATGAATTAATGTTGTCAAAATACCGTACCTCTGGAATAGCTGGACCGATGTGCTGGGGTACGTTACTGCTCACCGGACGAATTTCGTTGCTCAATGGTGCAACGGAGACAAGAAGACTGACAACACAGATAAATTAACAACACTTACAAACCGTAATGTAAAAAAATTAAATAATAAATCGCAGTTTTATAGTGGTTCAGAACATGATTTCAAAAACATCAGCAGATAAGAACTGACATCTCACCATTACTTCAGTAATTACATAGTTATATTGGTGCGTTTTACCTAGCAATTGTTAAATTTACAGTTCCCCTTAAGCATATCTCATGCATCTAAAATTTACAGATTTGCAGCAATAGTTTCCTTTAGCATATCTCATGTTTTGGAAATGCAGAGGATTGCAGTTTTACAGTTACAGCTCAATTCAATATGTCCAATGTTTTGGAAATTCCTAAACACATTTACAGTTGTATTGCCCATTCAATAAATTTTGTGTCTTGGAAATTCACACATTTACAGATTCACACGTATTGTTGAAGGCATACGTTACCAACAGACAGAGACAGACAGACAGGCACATGCACGCAGACTATGTACAGAGACAGACAGACACATATGCATACAGACCATGTAAAGAGACAGACAAACAGACAGACACACATGCACGCAGACTATGTACAGAGACAGACAGAAAGACATACAGACAGGCATACAGACAGACAGAGTAATAACAATCAAGGCAGCATACAAACAGACATATATGCTATGACAATCAAGCACGCCACAGACCGACTGATTGTCACAATCAGGTCAATCTAGCCGAGAATTGGGTTAAGAAGCGAACATTGAGGATCTAGGCAAGAGGTCAACAAGACACTCAACACCTGCAAGAGTATCGTGACAAACCACTTGTACATGTTGATCGCAAAGTTCACCCGTCGCAAAGACTGCGACGACAGAGGAGGCAATTTCACCATAACAGATCAACGACTGGGGAGCAACGTTCACAAAACCGACAAGGTTACAACAACAACATTGGTTCATTTAAAACTCCATCAGAGAGGTTATCAACAGAATTGAAAAGCAGGTCATCTCATTTCAATGGGCTACAGTCTACAGTTTTCAGGGTCATCGTACAGTAATTATGTGGTGATAGAACAGAGCCCACCATCATGAGCAAAGGAGCTGCTCAAGGTCCCCACACAGTAACTGCCTCGGGTGAAACTAAAACCCTCTACAGGCCAAGTGCCATAACCGACTGTTCAAAATGCCACAGCAAAAACCCTGAACCACATCAAATCCAACTTCAACCGCATATAACAACTAACTAAAAACGTCTGTACATCTGAGGAACTAAGCATTAAATCAAAAATGCTAAAAGTCCCAACCAAATAAATCTTAAATTAACTAATCAATTAACAAGTTTAAACGATAACGGAAACGGCGAAACTCACGAGTAGTTCTTGTTCAGCACTCGCGAGCATGTGCCAGGGTCAAGGCCGAGGAGACTCTCGCAGCGCAGAAGGTCCATTCCGTGACCCGTACCAGAGAACTCCGGATCGGTGACCAGTTCCTTGTTATATCGTAGGAAGCGGATCGTGTCCCTAAGACGGATGGCATGGTCGAAGTAGCGCTGTGCCTCTCCTTCAGCCACAGAATCCACCTGCAATGCAAGAGTAATAGTAGGTATGAACCTAGCGCCTCTGAGTAGATTTCTTGAATAGACGCTATGTCAAGCGTCTTTGAATCATTCAGGAACCAAAATTCGGCTCGGAATCTCAGCTCTTTTTGTAGCACTCGGCTTTACTCAGACTAGGGGTAAACAATGGGTCCGAGTATTAATAAAAAATTGGCTTCTCAATTTTAAAATGAAATCGGACATTTTTATTTACAAGATGACAATCATAATTCATATTTTATCGCCTTTGCAGTCAAAAACCGAAAATTGAAAAAAAACAAATATATTCGTCCATTTATTTCAAGTATACCTTGTTTTAATACAATATGGCCGACAGTTTATTTATCATGCCCGAGCGTTCTGTGCACCGTGATTGTAAATTGTCAATAGGCAACCAAAGTGATAAAATTTGCACAAATACCAAGCCAAAAATCAAGAGAATGAGACATTTTTAAATATTGGAAACTCGGACTCGGTACAACTCGCTTGAAAAACTCAGTACTCGGCAGGAAATAGACACTCGGTTCATCCCTAAATAATAGCAAGGTACCAGAAGGTCGATGCTCTCTCCGCTTTCCAAGGGATGATACGTCCTTGCTACTATAAGCTCCTTAAGACTTATTTGTATCAGCATGGTTGGACCAGGAGCATCTCTGAGGCCTCTTGAAGGGGCGTTAATTAAATCCTTGAAAGTACTTCATCTTCTGACAGTTCATATTCCAGCTCATAAACATCGTTGACAACAATGTAATTAATACATTAAAAAAACCGCTTAATAAACATTTATAAAAACACTTTAAAAACAATACTCGATTGTGTAAACTCCACAGGCATTTTAAACTGTATTAAAAAATTCATTGTATTATGACAACAACCTTTTCAAGCTCAGTCAGAAAACTATCAAGGGATTCATCGTTGAGTTTTCCAACTTCAAACATCGTCACCGCATGGCTCTTCAAACCCTGTGCAAGAAATACCTCAGACATCAGATAAAAACTATTGCATCAAGTAAATGTGTTTTCATCTCATGGAAATTTAACTAAGTTAATATATTCTTTATTAAACCCGCTGCAAAACAGCACTCTCGTGAACAAGCATCTAGGTCAAATCAACAACCAGGATGAATATACACACACGATTATCATCTAGGCTAGATAAACAAATGTCGACTTTGTCAATATCTACAGAGACTGTTCATTTGTTAGGTCCAAAACAAGATCCAGAATTTGTACAAGTTTTGTGACTAAGATCTATTAAGTCCAATCTTCATTGTACACCTATTATGGACAAATGTAGACACACATATGAAAAACATATCTCTACATCCAATATCAAGGAATCCCTCAAAACTTCAACATTTACTGTTAGGATGCAATATACTCGTTAACTGTGTTTATCAGATTTCTGTTTCACCGAAGAGCGAATAGCAATTTGCTCATAACGAATATGCTTACACACTTACTTACTTAAAACTTATCCTGGTTTTACCTACAAGCAACCATAGTTAGTTCTACTCAAGTGAGATAAGACTAGTTAGGAACATCACACCAAACAATCCAGCCCATTCTAGTTCAAATGCCTACTTAAGAAGTACTAATAAGCTGTTTATAATATTTAATTAAACAAGCGTGTGTTACATAAGTGCTCGCAGGATGTTAATGATAATTGAACAGACAGGTGTCAAAGGTTTTTAACGAACCGGTGAGAGGTTTCCCATCATGAGGAAAGCAGTTAGATTGGAGTCAAAGAGGAAAGCGATCCTTTTAGCATGACCCGAGTTGATAAGACCTGATGTCTCTACAGAAACACACAAACACAGACAGCCTCATGTCACACAGAAGAAAACATCCAGAGATATGGACCAAGAAACAGGCAGACAGTAGGTAAAACAGATACAATGGTTGGAGACATGAAAACTAAAAGTGCTCGTGACACTGGTGCAATGTATGGTAGGTACTCATTTCCCACTCTGGTCAGTGGAAGAATAAATATTAAAATAGGTGATCGGGCCTTTCAAGTAGAGCTGTCAACAGGTACCCGGATACCCGCCCGAGATTGACTACCCGGGCAATTAATTGGTTCTCGGGTGCCCGACATGCCGTAAAAACGTGCAATTTTACCTGAACATATACCAGAAATGTTTCATTGATCATATTAGCTGACTGCCCTGGCAATGAAATCAGTTCTTGGGTGTCAGACATTCTGCAAAAATGTGCAATTTTCTTCATTTCCTAACAAAATGCCAAGCGTTTTGATTACCAGACAGAGCAGAGAAGAAAACTGAAACAGAGGAATTGACGCGTACACACAGGTACAAATAGGTGCACGGACAATTTCACACACACAGGTACACAGAGGTACAAGGAGTTCCACGGACAGATACACGCAGGTGCAGATAGGTAGGGACAGGTACAGGCAGTAACACAGATAGGTTCAGACAGATACATACATAGGTACAAAGACAGGTACAGACAATTAAAACGATAGGTATGGACAGTCTTGTAAGCTCTCAGAATTAAATTCTGGTGGTTTTCATTTGTCATATCTCTTGCTGCTGTTACATAAGCCACAGCCAAGCACACCTGAGCAGGTAATTCAATCAGCATACCTGTCCCTTCCAAGCTGCAGCTATCAGGCGAACTCATCTGGACAGGCGAGACCACCTCATTGATTGTAGTACTCCAATCGATTAAGAGTTGATCCTGAGTCGGCCTGGAAGAATAAAAAACAAATAGGAGAGCAAGTGGAATTCCTTTGGTATATCATCAAGCACAATAATAAGGATTGGTCTTTGTAGCACCACAGGTGTGTTGAAACAAGCTCAATGCGAAAATGCAAGCCCACGGAAGGAAAATCGAGAGACACGATAATCGACTGTGCTTTGCTGATGTCTTTACCTGAAAATGCGATTAGCAATTAATTCGTAAAGAAAATTTTTCTTACTTATCACTCTAACAATGCTGTAACAACAAAAACAGCATTTACTCTACCAAACACAGATTTAACACTACCGAACAAATCCTTTTCTTTGGAAATGTCCGACTCGTAAATTAGGTGCACCCGACTGTAGCGACACCCAGTAGCCAAATTGTTCGGACCCCAGGATGTCACACAGACTGTACCCAGTTTGGACCTTCCCTCAGACAATAAGTATGTAGGGCGCTATCATGTACCTGGTTCATATCTTGATTGTCAATACAAAATTACGATAATCATACTATAAGCTAGCAAAATATAAATCTACAAGAGGTAATTGATAAATGATGCTAATCAATGTATAACAGCATTACATAAATAATACAAAAAATAACTTATGAACAATGATTATCACTATATAATAACATAGCATAAATAATACAGGAAATAACTTATGAACAATGATTATCACTATATAATAACATAGCATAAATAATACAGGAAATAATTGATAAAAGCTGATCATCAATTAATCACTATACACAAGAAATAGTCATTAAATATCATTAAAACATTATTTTACTTTTTTGCGATGATGTTCATCTGCTCGACGTTCCTCCACGACTCGTGAAGATTTTCTCCATTCAGATCGGATCCCTTTTTCTTGGCAAAACCAAGGCGACAAAACATCGACACGGCATTCTACAAAGCGGAAGAGGTCATTTGAAATAACACAAAGGAGGCAAGGAGATCATATTAAGTCGCTCAATGGAGATGCTGCTCACTGTCAAGTGACCTGTAGCTGCAAGGTAACTGAAAGGTGTTAAAAGCATTTACATACATACCATTCAAAATAACAAAAAGGATGTAAGAATCTGGAGATAATATTAAGCAGTGGCTTTGTATTGAAGCTGGCTTACTGTAGGGTAAATTTAACTTTACCTGTAAGTGTAGGGTAACTGAAAGGTGTTATATTAACTGACTTCATAAAATGCACAGATTATTGTTAGAATTCACTACGGTTTGTAAACCATTTGCCCACAAAACACCCCATCTAGAATTAACATCACAGCAAAGTTAATTTCTAGTTTCAACCCAGTAAGAAAGGAATTAATATCTTACCCCATGATTTCATTTCATAGTTTAAAACCATGCTCCAGTACATGACCAAACTCCATAAAATATTAATCTAAAGCAAGCTGGGCAAATAGATTAATTGTATGCACACACACAAACAAGCACATACAAACCTACATATATATATATATATATACACACTAAACCACTGCATGGTACAATAACTCCACCACCATTGGCACAGTAACAGTGCCAGTCCCAAGCCTGGATAAAGGAGGAGGGCGATGCTGATGATCTCTGTTATCACAGTTTCGTTAAACTGAAACTACAACTGCTTGGTACAATTTCATGAAATTGAATTGGTGAAGAATCGATTGTAAACGCACAATGCAAAGTAACAATTATTATCGCCAGGCACAGGTTTCTCACTTACTTTGACAAGCTGAAGATCAATTTCCAGGACTTTGGCCAACTGCAAACAACAGATTAAGTCATTAATAGTCATTAAGTCATTAATTAAAACTGAATTGGTGAAGACAGAGTGGCTGGAATGCGTGCATTTGTGAACTTAACAAGAAAGGCATATCGCGTAATGTATTCCAACCACAATCAAAAGATGAGAAATAGATTCTGACTCCTGGCATAAAATAAAATATTCAACTGGAACCACTTTGATAGCCAATCAAATTCTGTAACAAGCAACATACGAAATATGACATTGACCTATCCATGGTCCTTCTTTGACCTCAATTTAAATTCCTGTCAGTGATCATTCTGTTACGTTAGAACATTTTCAGGGTCTTTTCCGTATGAAAGTGCAAATAATATTGTTACTCGGCACATTAAAGAAGACACACTGACTATCCCACATGCTCATGAACCCCCAGTTAACAGCTTGATATGTGCCAGACAATAATTGTTCGTCAATTTACTTTTTAACCGACTCACAATACATCATATTACAACCGGTTTATATCATATCACATCTGGCTCACAACAGGATCAATGGATCATGCATTACATTACATACTATGTTTACAATTATATTATTATTATTAGTATTATTATGAACTGTAATGCAATCGAATATTTATATAGCACCCCTACATTACACTACAACTGGCTTATGTCATGTCATATCTGGCTCACAACAGGATCATACATTACAACAAAATAATAAAACGTTATACATAAAACGTTTATAAAACGTTACTAGTAAAATTTAGTTAATGAAGACCATCAGTCACTTACTTACTTGAGTGCCACATGTGATATGCACTTACACAAACGACTATGGTTAATTGAGCTTCATAATTGAGCTGTAATAAGTAAATGAGACTGAGGTAATAACTGAGTCATTGTAGTTGTTTTGCACATCTTAAAGCTGACAACAGACAGTACTGCGTAGTACCTCGGCAATGCTCGTATGTTCGTCGATCGAGACAAATATTTTGTATAGCAGAGTCTCAAAGTAATCTCCAAGGACGCGGTTCATAACGAATCCCTCCAGTGGCGGAACTACAATGCACAAGAGGGAACAAGGGATTGTCATGCTCAAAATTCATTGTATTTGAAGAAAAGCAATCATGCGAATAAATTTTGCATATCTGGAGAAGTATTTTTACTCACGTTTTATTATACGATCAAAAATTTCAAAAGCATTTGTAAGCTTCATATAAATGAAACAATTTATAGACGTCAAGAAATATCTTCTAGATAGTCTTTGAAGTGGAAACTGAAATTCAGAGAGTCTTGTAAATTCATGACCTATCAGAAATTGACCATGGATGTTAGCCATTGGAACACAATTCTGCACCATCAACAGATAGTTAGAAAGACAGACAGACAGACAGTCAAACAGACAGACAGGAACAGAGACAAACATATATAGCTAGTCAAGATTCATCAGGGGGACATGGTACCCTATTAAGAGTTCAATAGCTTTCCTTCCAAGATAACAATCACTTGACATCTTGCACTACAATACAGAAGCTGGTAAAATTTCTCAACTAACACTATTTCCTTTCTAAACGAGAATGAAAATAATTAGGAAAGAAGCAAGTGCTTACCAATGATGAAGTCTTCGTCTGCTATTGGTACGTCCAAATAGACAAGACCTTTTCGATACAAACCTTAAACAGACAAAGCCTTTGTCAGTAATTCGTGCCATTGACTATAAAACGCATGAGAACTCTGCCACGCTTTGCACTCTGACAGTGCCAGTCCCAAGCCTGGATAAAGAAGGAGGGCGAGGATAATGATCTTTATTATCATAAATTGACGTTAAGCTGCAACTAACCTAACCAACCTACAGACACCGCATTTAACATCCGCTCTCGTGCAACTACTTTCATAATTTCAATAGCAATGCATCATACAACAATGCTCATTCTATCAAATTACAGACTACGTATATTTCTACTAGACTGCTGAAACATGCTGTCGTACTGTGCAGGACAGCAAAATCCATGTCCCCGGCCAAGTTTGGTCCTCGGTCGATGATACGATCGATGGCCTTCTTCTCCTCGATCGAACAGATCTGGAAAATATTAAATGTTTAACAATGCATGTATATATATATATATATATATATATATATATCCAATTGCGATATATATATATAAATATATATATACACACATATGCAAGCATGTGTGTCGCTGCTTTCAACTGACTTACAGATAATCCGCATTCAGCTGAAGTAGGACAAAGTGCTGATTAAAAAAAAATGGTGAAAAAATAAAAAAAACGAATGGAAGGTATAAGATTATAATCCTTTAATAATAACAACGATAATAATAAGAATAATAAGTCTTAAATGATAATAATTGTCACAACTGGATGAAATGACACAGCCAGATGTTACTAGGAAACTGTTGCTGGACAATTATTTGCCTCCCAGGGGATCATGTATACCTCGGTTTAAACAAATAACAACAACAAATAACAGTAATATTTATAATAATAATAATATCTATAAAAGCAATGATAATTAGAATTTAATAATATTAATGACGAAAACAAGAAGGGAGAGGAGGGAGAGCAGGAAGAAGTCATTTAAATAGAACAGCCGAGGCCCAAGAAAGGGCGCTGCTCAATATGGACATGAGTTCATAAAATCAATAACAGTTTTAAGTAATGAGTCTTGACCTGTGATTAGACTGTCTCCCTGCTCTGCATTTTCTCTCCTCCTACCTTGATGTCTTCCTCGACGATGTAACCAGTCTGGACGACCCACCATGGCTCAATGACGACAGACTCGACCGGCTGGCGAGGCAACAGGTCCTTCACCGGACGCCTTCGGAAGAACTTCTGAGAGAGCAGACAAAATTACAAACAACACAGCTTTGAAATCTTGCGACCGACTCACGATACATGTTTACAATCATATCATTATTATTATTATGAAATGTAATGCAATCGAACATTTATACAGCACCCCTACATTACACCACAACTGGCTTATGTCATGTCTTATCTGACTCACAACAGGATCATACATTACAACACATACTACATTTACAATTATATTACACTATTATTGTCATATTTATGTAATGTAATTGAACATTTATATGGCACTCATACTTTACATTACAACTGGCTTATATCATGTCACATCTGACTCACAACAGGATCATACATTACATATTATGTTGGCAATTATATCACATCACTATTATTATTATTACAATTATTATTATTATGTAATCTAACATTTATATAGTACCCCTTCCAGATATCTACTCAATTAATAAAGCAAGACTGTCAACACAGCTTATTCGACGGGAGTCACAGACAACATCATCCATATTATGCAAGCAGAAATCATCAATCATACGAGAGAATGACCAGACGACACCTGAATGAGGACGCAGTGTTCTCATGTGATGCAGTTATTCGATATAAGCAAAACGAAAAATGCTGCAGGATAGTCCAGGTATGACAAGAATATCGTCTGGATCGACAAAAGACGTCAGATGAAACTCCACATGTCGAATGCTGTGCGGGTCAGAAGGAGCTGGTCTCCAATTCTGCCCTCCCTCCCCCTCCCGAGTGCCCAAAAAACAGAGTGGCGTATCAAATTCAGGAATGGAATACCGTCTCAAATAATGCATCTGTGTATTGAATATCCGAAGGGCCAGTGGCACAATCGGGATGGAAATGGGGAAGAGGAGCAATCAGACAGGAAGAAACACAATATCACTTAACCCAAAGACTCTGAACATCCATGCCATCTGTCAGCTGTCCTAGGAAATTCCTTGGTTGGTTCCATGCTTAAGCATGGGTCCAATGCTGGTGACTCTTATCTTACTGTGCAGAGCTTGCTAACTGATATATATATATATATATATATATATCTTATTCTATCATGTGACATTAAACATCATTTAGGCCAGGGTAGAGAGCGCCTCTGAGTAGATATCTTGAAGGGACGCTATATAAATGCTGGACTATATTACATTACAACATGACACATATGCATGCATGCTTCATTCAGTTAAGAGCTGATCTTGAGTCAGCCTGGAAGATTGAAAAAACAAACACAAGGGCAAGTGGAAGTTTTTCGTATGTCATCAAGCGCAATAATTGTAATTGGTCCTTGCAGCAAGCAAAACAGACGTGTTAAAAGGAGATCAACGTGAAAATGCAGGCCTATGGAAGGGAAATCTAGAGACATGACTATCAACTGTGTTTGTTAGATATCTGTACATGAAAGTGTGATTAGCAATTTGCTAATAAAGAAAATGTCTAATTAGTTATCATGCTCTCTGCACTGTCTGTATGAAAAAGATAGAACTTCACATATCATGCACGCTGGAATGTTTGGCGCTTGAGTGCATAATTGCATATGTCAGTCCATATATCTATGCATGCCTCTGGACTTATGCAATGCTGCATGTTTGCTAGTATCTAAGTATACATGACTGCATGTATCACATGCATGCATGAGGGCAAGTATGTATGCGTGCATGCATGCAGTCTGTTGCTTGTCTGAAAGGATAAATAAAAAAACGATGGTTATGGTTATGATTATGCATGCGCTGATCTTTATGTGTGAGTGTGTGTGTGTGCATTTATATTCCAGTTTGTATGTACCAATATGTATGAATGCATATATGTATAATTGTATGTATAATGCTGTACGTATTTGTATGTGCGTGACAGCTATAGACAGGAGAATCCTCTGGTAATTAATCTATCACAGGACATAACAATGTTGATGGTTGCAAGTTCAAAGTTCTTAGCCAGTGAAGTCATTGTGTGGGGAATTGACGCTCGTATGTGCGTATATGTGTGTGTGTGTGTGCATGCATGTGCTTTATAGGTGAGTGTGTGGTTCAAAATCTAGGACGGTCACATCAAAATTGGCGTTACCTTTGGAGCCACAGTCAATAGGGCAAGGATAGCTCGTGTATTCATGTGTTTTTGCTAGGGCCTGGTGTATTTATGTCTTGGGCACTTAAAGGCGAAAATAGCACTGCAGAAAACATTTCAAGTAAAACTTACCCCAACCTCCCCATACAAAACTGCTCAGTCTTACCAACTAGCCAATTGCAGTGCTATATAAATTGTCACTCTTAGACTACCGCTCACAACATGCCACTTGCGCTTAAACAGTGACCAGCAGCAATAAAATTCACAGATAAGTTTGTTAAATAATTATACCAGCTATGATAGCATTATCACACGTTCCAGAAATCATTATTAAAATCACAAAACTCAGTCTTATATATTTCGATGATATATGAGAAGAGCAGTCACTTTTTAGACACCCTATATCCCTTTGATATCAGTCTGCCATGGACACAAATTGCCAGCAACTTCCTTTATCTTGGCCTCATCATTTGAGGGTGTATGGTCAGTAATCTCTTTAAAGACCTGATATGCCCCCAGGGCCATACCGAGGGGGGCCAGCGAGGCCTAGGCCCAGGGCGCAAATGTGGAAGAGCGCAAATTTTAGGATGGAATAACTTATTATTCCATAAAATGCAATATTTTCAAAATGCGGGGGCACCAAATTGATGCTACGCACAGGGCGCAATTGGCTAGGCGCAATTATAGCTCGGTACGGCCCTGATTCCCCCATCAGTGTGTGGTCAGTGCACTCCTCTTACAAGAACGTCTGCTAGGAGATAGCAAGATTGGAGCAGAAACCAGAAAATATCTTCAACCTTGGCATAGATCTGAATTCCTAACCTCTGTGTTGGCAGTACAGTACACAAACCATTAGACTATCATACGTGCAATAAATCTACCAGCAGTCAATTATTAGTCGTCAATTTTCATTCGCAGAGCAAACTGCTTCTTGGCTCAGCCGAGACAACAGGTCTTCTTGAGGCAGTGCTACAAAAGTGCATGATTCTAATACACTACACCATAATTCAGGAATGACAAAACAGACCTTAGATGAGCGACACTGGTTCATGATGTCGATATACTGGTTCCGTCCTATTGCCATCAGTCGAAGGCCTGCAGCCAAATCAAATTCGTCCCACATGTTACAAATAAAATCCATTAACGAAAAACACAGCACAACTAAACGACTTACATGATCGACGTCATTGATCGTACGATATGCTGAGTCAAGGTAAGAAAGGTAAACAGGATGAAGCAAGGTAGCAAAGTAATCAAAAAAAGCCATGTAACAGAGTACAGTAAAGTAAGTGATGGAAAGGCTTAAATTAATTTTAACTCGATCCCTGCGTGCAATTCAGCAGTGCTAGTCCCAAGCTAGATAAAGAAGGAGGGCGATGCTATTGATCACACAGCGTCATTAAACTGCAACTACCAGCACCGCTTTAAAAAAAACCAAGGTGAGATCCTACATCAGGGATTGGTACAAAGTGGATGTGCAAAGATCGAGTCTGATGGCACAGGAGATCGAAAGGGGCAGAGAAAGGCAGCGAGGCAAACGATCAACACCAGTGGGCGATGAGACCAAGGACAGAAAGTGCATAGGGTCTAACTATATGACACTAACCTAATGAAGAACAAAGTGGACATTTAAAATGATAAAAAAATATAATTATGCATTATTAGTTATATATGAGTAGATATCTATATCAAGCTTCATTGATTGATTGATTGTTTGATTGATTGACTGATTGATTGATACCAAATTCATTCTGATAGTTAATCAGTGCAAAGAAATACAACTTGAAGCAGGGATTTAACATTTCAATTAATTTTTACCATTTTTTCCCTATAGCGGTCAAAAGCTACTGTGGATGTTGTAACTTGTAAAAGAGCTTGACTTATAACTCAGAGAGAATATATAATGGTAACTGTGCAGGAACTGTGAGCAGAAGTGAGCCAGCCTCCACTCACAGAGCATCGTCAATTGATGATATATAACGGCACAAACATGAGCACAATAACAATAACAACAATAATGATTATAATAATAATAATAAAAATAATAATAAATATTATTAATAATAATTCTGTGTAAAAGTTGGCTGAGCTTATCCCAAGTAATGAGCTTAGGAAAGCAGTTTTATGATGAGTTGTGGGTCCCTCTACCTGAAATAATTACCCTCCTCCATCACTAAGGGCCAAACTAATGACTGTCTTCTCTCCATCGGCCTATCAAAAACATTTCTTTTCCCCAGTGGATTTCATACAGAGAGCGCTTCTGAATGACTACTCTGTGAGAGGAGCTATATATAAATCTCCAGATACGATACAATGCACTACGATGATGACACATACACAGTGGATTAACTTCTTGCAGTTCAAACAAGTTAAGGCACATTTTTAATGTCATGGAAAGCAAGAAAGTACAAGGTCATAAGGATGCACGATATGATGTAAGGAAGGAAGAGTGGAAAAGAATGGAAACAAGGAAAGAGGGGTAGCAGAAGATATGGAAGGAAGTAAAGCAGGAAGGAAGGAGGAAAGAAAAAAGGTGCAGGGAGGTAGGGAGGGAAGGAGCACCACACA
Source organism: Bimastos eiseni (assembly GCA_959347315.1). Taxonomy (NCBI): domain Eukaryota; kingdom Metazoa; phylum Annelida; class Clitellata; order Crassiclitellata; family Lumbricidae; genus Bimastos; species Bimastos eiseni. The sequence continues at coordinate 4,069,551 of OY365819.1, read as the reverse complement.
AGTGTCTGCAAACACCAGCCATATCTTCTCTAGACAACAGGTAACTCACAGTCGGCTGCAGTGAAGTTGGGAAGCGAGTCGTAACTCTTCTCCTGCGACATTATGTCCGTCATGATGCTTGTGTAGTAAGCAAAAGGTGTCACTCTTAACCCTTTCACCATGACATCGGACAGGTGGTAGGGGTAAAGCATCAGGTGGTCTCGGCTGTACTTGAGCAGGTCCTCGTAGTACTTGCGCTCGTCCTTTCGAATTGTTTTAACTGCCAATCAGAAAATCACATCGTGGTAAACCTAATTGACACTGAAGAGATAAATTAGGATTCAAATAATAATAATATCTTTGTTTAATTTAAAACTGACAAACCTGCAACACAGACATACACAAAGAGTCTTAACGTTGGAACAGAACACAGTGGAATGGCCCTTGGGCACAATAGGAAAAGGGTTACAGGGAGCCCATTTCAGATCGCAGGGCCATCGACTGAGAAAGTTGGGAGATGCCTAGTGGAATTCCGCGAGCGAGAGACAAGGAACTTGGCCTGCACAAATGAATGAATAGTGAGAGAAAATCCAACGCTGAGGTGAAGCAACAAAGCTCAGGCAGGTACGAAGGAGCCGACCCTCAACACAGTACCACACCCAAGCAGAGACCCGGTAACAGCAGTGATTGATAAACTGCTGGAAGGGGAGCCAATGCAGGAAGTCCCGTAACGTAACTAGATATTCGTATAGCCTCGTATGCGTCATGTAATTGCCTGTGTAGCAGACACTCACTAACTTACACACTTGGTAATCAAACATTTATATAGCACCCCTTCAAAATATCTACTCAGAGGTGCCCCCTGCATTGGCTTTAATGATGTTAAATGTCATAGTGAACCAGTAAAATACGTCTGTTAGCAAAACTCTGCACAGTAAGCTGAAAAAAGTAACCAGTGGAACCAAGCAACGAATTCCCATCGACAGCTGACAGCTGGCTTGGAGTTGACCAACCCTACTCCGTTTGAATGGTTACAGCGACATATAACTATGTAATATGTAGCTAAAAATACTTCCATAGCGCCCCATAATAGCGCACAGGTGGCTATTTTTATCAGACAAATAAGAAAGAATAAATATTCATTTGAATTTGCTTCCTTTCATTTTGCAAGTTTACTTGAAAACAATTAGAAATGAACCTAAGTTGCCTTTGTATCTCAATTGGTTCTTGACACTGAACACCACGACCAGCTTCTCATACTCGCGCTGGGAATTTCCTAGACTCTGAAACAAAACACACCTCAACATTAAACGAATCCTGCTCAGAACTAATTCAGCACTGAATCCACATGCACGTCAGCGATTATCTTAAGGAGGCGCTATATAAATGCTCAGAACGAATGAATGCATTCAATTCTAAATTAAATCCATTTTCAAACATTATATTCGTCACTCCTCCAAAATAGTTCTTCTGCGTTAACCCATTTACTGTATAATCAAATACACTCTCTGTCATACCTTCCCCATGCAGACTATTAGATGGATTATCATAGTTATATTCCAAATAAATAAAAATTATTTCTGGCTTAATATAATATGATTTGTATTTATAGTGCATCTTAATAAAATGTAGCATTTGTATTTATGAACGAAATGAAGTCTTGCTGAATGGACATGTTACAACGCACTCGCTACTCGTGGTACTTAGAGAAGAGATGAGTTTTAATCTTTAAATATTAATTGAGGGGATCTTCAAATTGTTTCTGGTAGAGTTCCATTTAGATGGAGCAGCTACTACAAACATCCTTTTCCGTGCTCGTGAATAAACTGGTGCCCTACGCTTAGCTTTCAAGTGACGTTTTAGAAATTTGGAGATGACGATAGTCATAGGTATAGACTGTGAAAATGTGAAATGCGTCGCCTGCTTCAAGGATCCAAATAAATTACAATTACGATGGCTGGTTTAAATATTGTGAGAAATATATCCTTAGTGTTCGAGTTAGCCTCACGGGCACCTAGGGGCGGAGTGATCAGAGAAGACGGTAGGAGGCTGCACGATCCAGATTAGACAGACCTGCTTAATATTGTTGGAGACGCGCAACCAAGGAACATTTTGCCGAATACTGGCTTCAACCTCGGCGTTCATATTATTACGATTACTGCTTAGAAAGTAATCGCAAAAAAGGTGAAGCAAAACAAAACAGCAATCGACCGGAAGTGGTTCTCGCCATAAACCGAAAACGAGGTTGTGTCGTCAATTGTAAGATATCGCTTGGGATTGCCCTAAATTTTCAAAAATACTCTGAGGCTCTTTATATTATTGTTATAATTACACAGATTTTGTGCACTTTTTGGAGCTATCACAAATATAACCACTTTACACAGCCACAATCAACAGAATAGTTTTCAAGCGCTTAAGTAGAGAGTCAGAAAGACTAATTATGACTGAACGCCAGTATATTTAATAGCTGGTTGTCTACCACGTTTTGAATTTACTAAATCTAATCAATGTAATCATAATTAGTAGGCCACGATCAATTAATACTACCACAGATCAAAGCAGCGACGCGCCGTCATGTTAAGAGTCTGAATCAACGTTCAGCACATAGTATCTGCAACTATTGTATGGCATCATTACATGCAGCGCCTGTGTATTTTTGCGCTTGACAAAACACGTCATCTCCGACGTGCTGCATTAATTTAAAATATTTTGTTCTCTAAAATAACGGTATTTGGGAAATGGGAGGTCAAAAAAGGCATCCAAAACTAGGTGCTTTCGACATCAGCACTAAGTATCAGCTTATTATGGAGAAGCGTATTGCAAACGATTTCTCAGCGAACTGCGTGCGTCATAATTATATGCAACGGGAATTATAATACGTTCTGAACAAACATTTCAGTTAATTGCAGCGGTTTTTACGTTTGAGGTCCGTTGCTAATGTCAGATAATCAATTCGATACAGCACGTTGCTGCAGTCTCGTAGCAGAAGTATTAAATATCGTTGCAGGAGTAATAAGATAGTGAGTGATTGACAAGTCGGTTGCGGCAACGAGCGGAAAACTACTGAAGGACGTTTGAGAACAAGAGAAGGTCGCCCTTCTAGTAGCCACCCCAAAAACTCACATTTACAAGGAAATGACATTTATGACAATAATATTTAATTTTTTTTATTTACATAGTAACAATCTAAAATTGCAAAATAGCCGTGTTAGATATATGTGAAATAGGTATTTCTTCTCTTTTAACAACAATTCAGAAAATAATTTCTTTGTTTAGCGCCGATACTTTTTACTCCCTCCTGTCATTCAGTCACTACAAACACAAAGTAACAAAACAGCAGCTAATAACCGTGCAAACTGACACCTGCAGTTCTTTTCGGCATTAATAACATACACATTATCTTCGGACGCGTCTAAAACTTTTTCGTATTTGCAGCAATTATGTCGAAAACATCACTGCGGTGGCATGTCTAATTAATATTCAGGTGACCTAATTAAAAGGACAAATGAATATTAATAAGTCATTCATATTCAAATGAAAGACGTCATGTATCCGGGTTCTTTCGACGAAGACAGCGGTCTCTGGTGAGAATAAATTTGACAAAGGTGGTCGAGAAGAAGAAGACGTTGGCTGGAAACAAACAAATCTCGGGAAAAGCAGCTCGAACGCTTCAATCCGCATCCGTAGACGATTTACCTGGTGCATCGGTCTCGGGATGTTAATGAGTGCCTCCAAGGCAATCACCATTATTGAGAATTTCGGGCCGTAAACGCAAGAAAAAGAAGAAATGCCGTCATTATCAAACGCCAATAAGTGAGAATTTTATTTTTTGCGTACCCCGTTCGATGTTACTGCGTCATGTTACGGGAGGGATTTTTGGGAGGGGATGGGGTCGTGGAGAGGGTTTGATTTGAAGTTTTAAGCTCTTAAAATGTTAATTATTAGCTGTTAATTATCTAATTTCTATGTGGTATGTCAGATGTCTACTTGGCATCCTGTAAGTCGGAAGTTTCGATGGACTTCTTTTGATGACCATAGTTATATTCACTTTAACGAACACGGATTTATTTTAACGACTATGCTTCGCTCTAAAGGCGACGATTCGTGACACGAAACCAACGGGTGTTTTAGCGAATGCTTTATATAGAAATTAGCCCATGTTAAAGGAAAATTGCGTCATGTTCAACGATGAATAGTAGACTAAAGTTCCTGTAAGTGTCGAAAGTATTTTTTCAAGCACAAAATCCCATGTCATGCATAATGTTGTATATTTATGCCGATTTTTACGGGTATGAACAAAGTAAAAAGTGTACGAGTTTATTTGATAAGTTTAGGAATTTTTTTAAATTTATCGCAAAAAATGCGTTAATTTAGAAATTCTCTTGCATATACATTGGATACAATACAACTGTAACTTGACATGGAATGGTAATGTTATGGGTATCATGACACTGTTGTCATTGCCAAATTGACAGATGTCTACGAATGATTGACTTTATTACAATCTATATGCAGAATCTAGTCCAACCGGAAGCACCTTGCCTTAAAATGCAGCTTGTCGCCTATTTCAGTTGAAGATGTATTTGCCAAATTTGTTTCACTTCAAAATGGGACTTTACCATGGCTATGCCTCGTTTTGATGTGGTAGTTGATGTGACAGCAGAGATGAACCAGCGTAAATGTTGTGAGGTAAAAAATGGAACGGTTGCAGTGACATAGTCATTAAGTATGATTTAGCTTCATGAACTGGAGGAGGCAGTCTAACTAGTTTTTGTTCTATGTTTTACACAACTAGCATAAAATGGTAACAGGACTAGCATAAAATGGTGACACGATTAGCATAAAGTAGTGGTCATAGTTGTAGAGATTGATTAGCCACAGCAAATATACCACGGAGATGATTTTCAGTGTATCTACTGAGTGACTTTTTGTGTGTTGGGAGCTTTTTTGGGGAAGGTTTTGCTGATGAGTTGTAAAGCCATGCATGCAGTGAATGGCTTAAAAGTTTAATTGATATGGAATAGAGTTGGCATCACTTGTCATGCTTTTTGTTACCTTCAAAGTCCATTTATTTGCTTATAAATATGTTTTTCTCTGGAGTATATGTGCAGCTGCTGAACTGATGTGATTCGTTAATTGCTTCAATAGAAGTAACAGTTGAGATAACCTGCTTTATAGTCGAGATGATATGGCATTGAGGCTTCCAACTGCTTAACAAGCAAATTAGGTGAAACATATGCATGTATATATATTACATGCCTAGTGATTTGAATCTCTTGATGTAATGAACGCATGATATGAATTACCGACACGAGCGTGTTCTAACCAGGACCAGCTCGTGTATTCGAGAATCTGGAATAAATTTGAAGTGCATGATGTCTTTTTATCAGGTTTAATTATGCAGTCCTATTCAATTAAATTCCTTGCATCTCTAAGTGACTTCTAGCAGAAAGATGAATTATTTTATCTGAATATAGACATTTGTGTGACATAGTGAGAATAGTTAAGTTGACGACATGTGTCCCAGTTTTTGTATGATTCCAGTTGAGCCTGCCGACATTCAGGATATTTGTTGCATCCCCTGTCATGCTTTCTGTTACCTTCAAAGTCCATTTATTTGCTTATAAATATGTTTATTCTAGTGCTATGTTATAAGTGTTTCTGATCTAATAGGTTTTAGCTTACATTGCCTCATTCATTTGGAGCCAGCTGGATTCCACGTTTGGTGTGACCTTGTGTGCGTTACAAATATGATTAATTAAAAATAATAATGAAACTATTAGCAGACTAATGTTTTATCAGTGGCAGTTGTTCTTGGCATCACAACCGTTGTTTATGTGGTTGCATAATTGAACAACCATTGTTTATGTTGTTGCAAAGGTGACATTGATTTGTGATTACAGACTGTCAGCCCAGCGGTACTTTATACAACTGGGTCCAGGGCCTCGGCAGTGCTCCTGATGTTCCCCACACCGACAACGTTTTGTCTGCTCGCAAGACAGAGGGCAGCGGTGTGGGGGTCATAAAAGAGCCCCCTGTCAGTGTCAAAGGTCTGGATCTAGGAGCGGTGGGACATGGCGGTAGTGTTCAGGGAAAGCGCATCAGCAACCTGTGCTTCACCATTCGACTGATCGGTCAGCAGGTCGTCTGGGAAACTCTGCTCGTTGGGGACACGCTGTACATCGAGATTCCGAACGACATCCTTCCAGAAGGATCCAAGGAGAGGTAGGCGTTGTGCTCGGATAGAGGTTAAAGTTCGGTTGGTCATGGTTGCATAGGTTGAATGACCTTGATGGCTTCCCTAGGTCGTTGCTGAATTTACTGTTCGTTTACATCTTTTTCAGTTCTAGTATTCGTTTGTTATGCAGAACTCTTGATAACCGTTGAACGGTAATATTGTTTGGACTTTGCATTCTGCTCTAGCAGAATTGTCGGATGCATGTCTGAGAAATCTGGGCACTTGTCAGATTTTGTGTTTGTATGCCTACAGGATCTACAAGCGTGCTTGTTTTGTTGGAAAATTACAAGAAACAGTGCATTTTGAGGTCATGATTAAGTGGCACTTGCTGCAAAAAGTTTATCACGAGAATCAATGTGTAATATAATTAGACATTCTATATTTATCCTTAGGTAATTGGTGTTCTTTTCCTAGTGTCCCTCTTTTCTTGCCCATTTTCCATTGGGATAAGACTGCTTTTGAAGTAATGCATATATGCCCCCGATTCAGATCGAGATGCAATACGTTTGGGCCTAGTTGGGAAAGAATAAAGCTAATGTCTTATTTTAAAAGTGTGCATGGTTCATTTTCTATGGACTGTGTGTATGTATTTATGTTAGGGCATAACTGAGTTGACAATTTCCACCGAGTACCGAATCCGAGTATTTTGATGCACTATTTGCCAGATCCGGGTACAAACCGAATCGTAGCGACAAATCTGGCCAGTACCATCTGTATGCAAATCATAGTTAACCTGCCACGTGCACAACCACAGAGAACTATAGCAATATCCTTCATGTAGCGTGTTGTCACACTCTAGGCTATGACAATATATTTATTATTTAATAACTTTATTTGTGAGAAAAATCTAAAACCTTGTTATAAAATTTGAAATATGAAGTTATCAACGGCGTCTTTACTGTAAAGTGGGTAGAGCCAGTTCCAGCAGGAAAATTACTGATTTGGTTGCCTCCTGGGAAATGCAACCAAAAGAAATTAAAATGTATAAAACAACATCATTATTTTAAAGAAAATTAAATGGAATGTTAAGTTCTTGTTTAATTCGACGATCAATAACTTATAAGTAAGTCCATTTGTCTTAAATTTATTTGATGAAAAAATATTGATTTATAAAAAAAATTATTTTATCAAAAAAAGTTATTTTTAGCTATTTGCGGTTTTGATGCTATTTTCAATATTCGGCCGAGGTGAGTGTCTGAGGCGATTTCCGGTTGTGCCCTAATTTATGTGTGCCTGTTGTATATCTGCTATTGTAATTAATAATTTGCATGCGTGAATATTTGTGTACCCCTCTTCCAGATAGCTTGTTAGAGGAGTATCAGCAATGGTACTGAATTAGACAGATTATTTTATCCATTTAGTGCCCTGCTTTGTTGATAGTTTCGTGATGCTGTTGGAGTATGCTGAAGAAGTTCTGCACTGTAGCCATGTCATCGTTTGCTTCAAGAAAAACCGAGACGATCGAGGTCAGTTCATAGGTCATGTCAGATATGTTAATTGGCGATGATGTATACTGGTTCAAAGGTCAATGAGCCTTTTGGTTGGGTTGTTCAGTGACATTAAGTAGATCTTGAGTAAATCCAGGTCTTTGGTTCTTGTGGTATCTGGCATTTTAAAGTTTCATAGTCGCTAGTTAGTATCAACTGTGATTATGATGCTAAACGAGCAACCAATATCAATATTGGTTGCTCATTTATCATCATAGTTACAGTTGATTAAGATGTGCACTATGCATCTAAAGCAGGGGTGTCAAACGTTTCTGTGATATCGGACCAGTAGCAATATTTTCCAGCAAGTGGCAAACCAGCGTGCCAAAGGTGCATGAAGAAAATGGGGTTGGGGATCTCAGAGGGGCCGTACAAACAGTAGAATTAGGCGTTGAAAACGTGATTATGATATATGCATTATAAATTCTAAAAGACATCACAGAAAACCCTTAAAAAATGAAAATTTTGGACCTTTTTTTCTCAATTGTATTATCTTTACAGACAAAACTCCGCGGACCAGAAATATATCTTTCGCAGGCCAGAAGTGACCCATGGGCTGACTCTTTGACACCCCTGATCTAAAGCAACTGAACTGTCTGTCACTTGCAAAATCTTGCTGTTCCATTGTTTGGATGTACCTGAGCAGGTGTGCACGTTTCATCAAAGCCAGATCTTTTCAAAGTTAATGTGATGTTAATTGACTCCAGAGACTCCAGATCTGTGTTTCATATTACTTATGTAAAATCAGCAGGATACCTTGAAATATTTGACATATAAACTTGTACTGAAAAACCTTCGACACTGGTAATGCTTGAAGTGAATGTCTTGAGCGTAGAGAGGAAGTTGTGGTTATTGTGCTGGGCTGTTAAGCAAGAGATTTTGGGTTTAAATTCCATCAACACAGAAATCTGGTTCGAGACTTATGCTCTACCTGTGCCCCTTGCCAATCACCAATAACGAGTACACTGACCATACAATGACGGTGGGAAGCAAGGAAGAGTACTGGCTGAACACCTCGCTATGCTAAGACTTAGAAAATGAAGTTGCTAACACTTGATACCAATGGCTGCAGAAGAAGAAGCTTCTCTTTTTTTATTTGGAAGACGTACGTTAAGATCGTGAAGCAATGCTGATACCTAAGATTGTTTTTGGCATAGTGAGGCATAATGTACTTGCTCTTTGGCTGAAGGACAGTGGGTTTGAATGGAAATGAAAAATATTAGGGGAGACCCAAGAAGACTATGGCATGGTCGTGCAGCAAGTGACTGTTGGGTGTGGGTAATATTTTGTGGCATTTTAGTTTGAAAGTGATCTGGTTTCCTCTTGCACTGGGTGCATGTATTTTGCTCCTCAATCCATAGCGACTTGATCGTTTGATTTACCCATTCAGCGACAGTGCAGTCCCATTCTTTCTCCATGGGCTTCCATATGCTATTCGCCTTTTCCCAAACGTCTGCTGGTGTCCATTCCATCAACTACTAAGGATTGCCTTCTTCCAGTTAACCTTAGTTAGGAAGCATATCTGATTATAGGCATTGAAGGGCATCAGGGACATTTGATATTGATTAGATAAGACATTAGTTGAGAGTACCTTATGTCTGTTGGTACTTACTTAGTTTGTGGCTATTATTAATTTTGTTAGTCCATGGCCTCATTTTCTATTTCAGTTAGGGGCCACTGGGATGCTGGGTCAATTACCTCATGAGGTGTCCCTCTGTGTCCAGATTGTTTCATTTCTTTGAATCGAGTGTTTGTTATTTTCTTATATTTAGACACCAAATATAGATTATAATTATTATTAAGTGAATTGCCTGATGTTTTTTTGTATTGTTTTCCAGCTTTTCTGATCCGGACTTTCATGTTCTTGGGTTTTGCGTTGGTTCCACCAGGCGGACGTCAGTTCGGGACATCGAGCGACCTGATGTATCTGGCCTACGCCATCCAGCCTGAGTCCGACTCGGATTCGGACTGCGGAGATTCGGACTGAGGGGCCACTAGCGGTCCACGGGGCCTTCCCGGATTCCCATGGGCACCCGATGACTGTATCGAGTAATTTATGATGGGATGGACTCCCCTTCTCAGTGCGACCGACCAAACTCGGCTCGAAACCTTGGAACATGGACATCTTCTGTCGACTCTCTTTGCGGCAACAAACGCGCACGGACGGGACAAAATTAATTGATTCTTGATATTTTACAAATTTAAGCTCTAGGCCGAATACTTCCAAAAAGTCTTGGAAACCTTAATTGGCTGCAAGTCTTGCAGCCCGTTTTCTGTTGCCTGACCGATCGTGGGTTTGTTGCCTCGAAGCGAGACGACGGAGATCTTTGACACTTGTACTTCGCTCTCTTTCTTGTGTAGTAACTGGAAAAAAACATCAAAATGCAAAAAAAATTACATACTTAGACAAAAACTGGGACTAACAACTCGCACTGTGCCCGACAGTCTTTGGCCGTTTGATAGTGATGTCATTTCTTGGTAGTTTTTCTTTTGTTAATTGGTTAACGGATTTTTCTCATATAAATCGAGTTTTATCTCTACTGGTATTTTTCTGTTTCGTGTGTGGCAATTGTATCCTGCATGGAGACATGTAGAAAATATGTTTTTATCGTATGTAAATGTGATGTTTGCCGTTGGGTGCGATAATGGAGTTGCAATGGTAGACCTGCATGTAATAGTGGCTGATGCTTCGGTTCCAGTCTGCGGGACAGACATTTTGTGATGGCCTTGGTGAAATTGTTTGTGCATGACTCCCTGTTTTCAAATGTAGAACTTGGTACCGGTATGAGCTGGGAAGTATTTGGCTGCACAGAGTCATACCGGACACATTCTCGGTCTAAATGGGAACTTTAAGAATGAGACGAGAGCATTGTCTCCGTACCGAAACTTTAGTCGGCAGGGTTATTTTCTTTTTGGATACATGGCCTTTATGCCGTGGTGTGTCCCTTGGTAGATGATACTGATGCTTTGTAGTCCAGCTATGCAGCTAACTTTTAGTTTCACAGCTTGCTGGATGTATTAATTGTGGAATTTTCTTCTGGGTGATGATGACCTGTTTATGGATTGTTTTGCTGCCTCGCGCGTTAGATACCGACTCGAAAGACGTTCTAGATTACCGATCTTTCATTTCCATACATTTTATCTCTTATCACTACCAAACTTTCCAGGTGGGCGTGCTTCTAAATTTACCATTGGATGCCCTTCCCAGCTCACGCGTAAGTGTAAAGTACTCGATGGTTGGTGTTATGTATGCTGCATTCTCTGACCAGTTTGTTACAAAATGTTGCAATGGTGCTGGAGTTTTTATTGAACAGTCGATTACCACCATGTGTGTGTGTTAAAGAACAGGCCTACGTGTGTGGGTGTCTGTATGTGCGTGTGTCTCTGTGTGTGCGTGTCTGTTTGTGTGCGTGTGTGTTTGTCCTGGAGTGAACACCGACGTTCACCACATCGCTGTCTGTGCACAGGGCGGCGTTTTTATGTTTTGCAGGAAGGAACTATCCACTCGTCACATCTATCGGTTGTAAAACTGCGACACTCTAGTATTTGGGCCATCCAACTTGTAGGTATGCAAAGAGCGGTGACCCTATTTGCCAACATGCATTATGCTTCCCCAGGCCCGAACCGCCCGGTCTGTTGGGAAACTAGACCGCCGATTTTGGTAAATAAATACCCTTTCCCAACTTCTCCCCAAAATAATTTTCCGCCGTTGACTTTTTTTATGTATTTAATCTGCAGTTTAGTCTAGTCTAGATCATTTTCATTATATTTAACTTTTTATTTTGACGAATGTTCGGAAATAAATAATCTAGGTTTAATGAAATCATGGGTCGGTAGGCCTCCAAATGTCTTGAACCGGACATTCCTCAATCCATTGATAGATCGAGGGGGAAGATAAAACCTTGACACATTTTGTCCGTTACTGGCCTCGTTCAAATGAGCCACTCTACGGTTATCGAACAAAATACTACCATGAAAAGCGGGACTGCTATTGGAAATATGTTTTAAATATAGACGACCAGCTGAAGTATCCGGGTGGTCCTTGTAATTCTTGAATGTGCTGAACATTGCTTCCCTTTCCTCATGCTCTGCTAGAAGGAGGCATTTACAATAATACGGCACCTGCCAAAAGTGGCTAGTCATTTGCACATACAGATTATTGTAAACGCCTCATTATAAGGGAGCCTCGGAAAGGGGTAACATTTTGGGATCGCGAACCCAACTTTTTCGGATTCCCACATACATGCTGGAGACTGATGGCCCCTTGAGCGACGGTCCCATGTCCCTGTAGATGCGTCGAGCTCTTGCTCCGGTCAATGGGTTGAAAACAGCGATGCGAAGATCATCAGCGATGCGAACACAGGACAAAAGCGCGCAGTATAAATGCGTGCTGGACAATGGTGCCCAGGACAAAAGCGCGCAGGACAATGGCTCCCTGGACAAGAGCGAGGATGACAAAAGCGCGCAGGACAAAAACACAGGCGCCATGAACAAAAGCACGAGAGATTGAAGAGAGCAGGACAATGGCGCCCTGAACAAAAGCGCGTGCGATTAAAGCAAGCACGACACTGAGGCCCAGGGCAAAAGCACGCAATACAGAAACGCAGCACAATGACATGGAGGACAAAAACGCCGCATAAAATTGCCCAGTACAATGGCGTTCAGGACAAAAACACAGAACAAAAGCGCCCATGACTATAGACCACGCGATTATAGCGAGCAGGACAATGGCGCGCAGGACAAGAGCGAGGACATATTGGCATCAGTATAATGCAAAAATATTCTCACTTTTTCAACTAATTCAACAGTAATTTGAGAATTTATTCCAAAAATAATACTTCTTCCAGATGGAATAATTTTTCTACTGCAGATGCGTGGACATATTTACATCACAATTGGTCAAAAATAGTTTCACTTTTTCAACCAATTCCGGAGTAATTTGAGAATTTATTTCGAAATTAATACTTCTTTCAAACCAAATTATTTTTCTACTGCGGATGCGATGGGATATTCGCATCTCTCTCCCTCTCTCCCCTTATTCCTCCCTCCCTCCCTGTCTCTCCTTTTCCTCCCTCTCTCTTCTTTTCCCTCCCTCTCTCCCTCTCTCCACTTTTCCCTCCCTCTCTCCCTCTCTCTTCTTTTCCCTCCCTCTCTTACTTCTTACAAGTCTTACGATCCGTTGAAATGATACAGTTGCTGTTTCGGTCAAATGCTAATGGATTCACGTCCGCCCGTCTCTCCGTCTTTCTATCCATCCGTCTGTCTGTCTCTCCGTCTTTCTATCCATCCGTCTGTCTGTCTCTCCGTCTTTCTATCCATCCGTCTGTCTGTCTCTCCGTCTTTCTATCCATCCGTCTGTCTGTCTCTCCGTCTTTCTATCCATCCGTCTGTCTGTCTCTCCGTCTTTCTATCCATCCGTCTGTCTGTCTCTCCGTCTTTCTATCCATCCGTCTGTCTGTCTCTCCGTCTTTCTATCCATCCGTCTGTCTGTCTCTCCGTCTTTCTATCCATCCGTCTGTCTGTCTCTCCGTCTTTCTATCCATCCGTCTGTCTGTCTCTCCGTCTTTCTATCCATCCGTCTGTCTGTCTCTCCGTCTCCTATTCCTTGCGTCACTTTGTCTGCCCTCGGTTGTGATTTTACTGTCGACGGTGGTCACGTGTTGATTCATCGTCTGTTGACGCAACTGTTGGAAGGGATGAGAGCGGTGGAGGAGGAAGAGGACGAGAAGGAGGAGGAGGAGGAGGAAGAGGTAGAGGAGGAGGTGGAGGTGGAGGAGAAGGAGGAGAAAGAGGAGGAGGAGGAGAACGAGGAGGAGGGGGGATAAGGAGGAGGAGGAGGAGGAGGCAGATGCAGAAAGAGGGATGCGGCTGAGTATGGCCATCGGGCGGAAGCGAAATGTCAGAGGATAAGAGGTGTCCTCTAGTGGAGAGGGTGAGAGATACACAGACAAAGACAGACAGACGGACAGACAGACAGACGGGCAGACAGACTGACAGACAATCGCAACAGCATTAATTGCAAACGTACCAGCAATCGTACCAGCAATAACAACAACTTTAAATGCAATCGCACAGCAAAGCAGCAACAGTAACAGCAATCGTAGCAGCAAAAATCACCGTTGATACGAACTAATTATAACACGTTGAATAAACACTGTACATATTGCGCCACCCAGCGAATCGATATGAACTAATTTTTACACGGAAAAATACACCGTACATATTGCGCCATCTAGCGAATCGAGATGAACTAATTTTAACACGAAAAATAAACACCGCGTATATAGCGTCACCTAGCGAATGGAAATTAACTAATTCCTCGCCCTCCTTTTCCTCCATTAGCTCTCTTCCTCCTTATCCTCCACATGCCCTCATCCTCCCTTTTCTATCTCTTGTCTCTTCTTCCTCTTCCTCCATTTCACCCACAATCTCCCTTCCTCCATTTCACTCTCAACCTTCTTTTCCTCCATTTCACCCTCAACCTCCCTTTCTTTCATTTCGCTCTCAACCTTCCTTTCCTCCATTTCATCTTCAACCTTCCTTTCCTCCATTTCATCTTCAACCTTCCTTTCCTCCATTTCATCTTCAACCATTTCCTCCATGCCCTTCTTCTCTCCTTATCTCCCTTCTTCCCTCCCTTCTTCCTTCTCTACTTTCTTAACTCCGTCGCTCTCTTCCTTTACTTTCCTCCCTCCCTCTGTTGTTTCTGGACCGGGAGCGCCTTTGAGTAGATTTCTTGAAGAGGCGCTATATTAAGATTCTCCTTTCATAATCTTGCCTAATCTTATCTGACCTTACCTGATCCTATCTGACCTTACCTAATCTTATCTGCCGTACCTGATCTTACTTGACCTGACCTTTCCTTAATTTATCTTACCTTTTTTCATAACCTTAATTAATCCCTTCAGGCCTCACCTATCCTTTCATAGCCTTACCTAATTGTTCTTGGTTATTGTTATTGTTACCTAACTGATTATTGCTTACCACATGAAACCTTACCTTAGATTAAGATGCTCGTATCGAAGCTAGCCAGCCGAGATATGCTCAATAACCGCAAGTTGACAGATGTAGCCGCCGACAAAGAAGGAGAGAAGAGAACCAGCGCAGCAGCTGTGACGACCGAAACCATCGACCAAGATGATAGAACTCTTGTTCTTATTCAGTGGCTTTCAATGATTTTCCATTGCTATCAATCTATAGGGAGTTGTATCTGATCTGTTGTAAAACTTCTGCGGCATGCATCGTTATAATGGTGAAAGTATCGATCGAGTCTACTAATCGAGGAGGTGGAAGAAAAGGAGGAGGTATAGGACGAGCACCTCCTCCTCCCCCCCTACCTCCTCCGCCAGCTCCTCATGCTCCTCCTCATGCTCCTCTCTACGTCCTCCTCCCCCTCTTCCTCCTCTTCCTCCTCCTCTTCCTCCTGCTCCTCCTGCTCCTCTTCCTCCTCCTTTTCCTCCTCCAGCTCCTCCTCCTCCTTATCCTCTACCTCCTCCTCTTCCTCCTTCTTAACCTCCTCCTCATGCTCCTCCTTCTGCTGCTCCTCCTCCTCTTCCTCCTCCTCTTCCTCCTCCTCTTCCTCCTCCTCTTCCTCCTCCTCTTCCTGCTCCTCTTCCTCCTGCTCCTCTTCCTCTTCCTCCTTCTCCTCTTCCTCCTGCTCCGCCTCCTCCTCTTTCTCCTCTATCTTCTCCTCCTCCTCCTCCTCCTCCTCCGTCTAGTCCCTTCGACGTCATCTTCGTCGTTATTGTCATCATCTTGTAACTGACCATAAACAAATATATTAAGCACCTTTTCTCATCAACTTTGGTGCCTATAGACTTATCAGTATTACATTAAGGCGCTTTTGAGTATTATGGCGATCTAATATTCACACACACACACACACACACACACACACACACACACACACACACACACACACACACACACACACACACACACTCACACACAACACGCACACGCACCTACACGCAAACACGCACACGCACGTGAGAGAGAGAGAGAAAGAGGAGAAAAAGAGAGAGAGAGAGAGACAGACAGACAGACAGACAGACAGAGACAGAGACAGAGAGCTAGCTAAATTAAGTCTCTATGTGTTTAGAAAGATCTGTGTCAGCCAACTGTTTAGTTTCCTCATTTCAACGTCATCCCTGTATCCAATTTCTTCGTATTCGCATTCCAATTGTTCACCCACCTGCCATATCAACTACCCTTCCGACAAATCCTGATAAGCCTACTATTGGCTGGCTTAATGGACATAATCCCAGTCCATCTCTAACTCATCAAGCAACAAGAAACTTCCTCTCTATTCCTCAGCGTTCCGGTCTCTGTAGATTCAAAATATTCTATGACCTTAAGCGACCTTTCCTCTTGTTTCCGTCCACCGGGTCTCATTGCATTTCAAGAAACCTGGACATCCAGTAAGTCCATATCTCCGAGTGCGTGCCTCCTGGCTATTCCCTCAACAGCTGACCTCGCATGACCTATTCGGCAAAGCCCACAGATATATCTCGTTGCTGCCAACCATCCACCATCATCTGCCTCAGGCTCTTCCAGCAGTCACCCCTCAGGCTCTTCTATCCATCACCCCTTGGCCTTCCACTCTAAACTAATGTCTCACCTCTTCAAGAACTCTTTCTCTAGTCACCTGTTTCATACATCGAAACGCCACCCACCCTAACAGCTACTCTGAGTCTCTGACCCCGTGTTAACCCGACTAGAACCTCCTTCGAACAACCCATGACTTGATGATGCGCTCGTGATTAGGATGGTACCCTGCGCTTGCGCTTCCGAGTGGCGCCTTATAAATTTGGAGATTACAATTACGACGTGGTACGTGACTAATATTTATGTGGACGGATGGACGCCAGAGGTGTAACAAGGTTTTGAAAAGTGGTGGGGGCATAATTTAAACAAATATTGCGCGAAGCGCACAAAATTTTTTGTCCCCCCACTTTTTGAATTTTGCCCTCCCCAGAAATTTAAAAATGGGGCACAAATTATTTTAACAAAGGTAATCTTAAAAAGCCATTGGATAAACATAAAAAAGAACCAATTTGGGGGGACACATGGGGGCACTGACCACTAGAACTGGGGGGCTTTGCCTCTCCAGTTTTGAAACGGGGGGGGCAGAGGCCCCTCTGACCCCCGCTTGTTACACCCCTGATGGACGCATTTTGTAAGAAGCGTCTAATTACTACAACATCAGACACGCAGACCCTCTCCTTTTCCTCTCAATTTCTCCTCCAACATGAATCCTCCTTTCTTCCTTCCCTCCATTCTTTCTTCCTTCCCTCCTTCATACCCCTCTTGCTTCTTCCCTGCCTCTTCACCATCCACCCTCCATCCATCCATCCCTTCAAAAGGGCCAATTGGCCTGCTCTCCGTACTCAGAGATGGCTTGTCTTTGATTAGGAAACTGATATTGATTAGCCTCGTCGTTCAGAACCTTTAGAACCCTGCACAACCTTCTTATTAGTCTCTCTCATCACCTAGCCTTCACAGCTGACCTACTTCCTCACATTTACTCAGCGCTTCTCGAGCCTTACCTCCCTATATTTATGTAGCGCCTCACGAAGAGACAACCTCCCGAGTCTTTAGGGTGTTCTTTTCAACCACCCACCATGCGCTTTTCTCTTGGCTTCCTTCTAGGCGAATAAGACACGTCAATTTCACTCTCTCCAACCTGTGGCTTTTAAGCCTAATACCAGTCAGGTGTCACAATGTACAGTCCCCAGAACAGATCCTCCTCGTGTTGAAATAGTGTCCCTGCGAGTTTCTTATATGTTCCATGAACAAAAATGTCATTTCTTAATGTGAGAATAATTGGCAATGAAGTCAGAAAACCTTGAGATTAATTATGATTGACTCTATATTAGAAGATGTTGGCGTCTCTCAAAGAATAAAGAAACGCTGGGAAGAGAAAAATCAAAAGGATGATGATATGGGTCTATATTTATCTCTGCTCTAGGAGATAGAGTCGCCGGAGTCAAGGAGGAATTCTTAGCCTCAAACAGCGGTCTAAGAATGCGCATATATATTTATAAATATATATACATATATAAATACAAATATATACATACATGTGTATAATTATATATATATATATATATATAAGGCTAATTAATGCCAGTCAAAGAAAAACACGTTAGGAATTAGGCCTACGATGTGATTATACTCTCTAGAAGCAAGTTGTTACCCTTGCTACTCTTAGATAGGGAGGAATAAAGATGAATCATAATTTATTGATACAAAAATAAAATGACGAGCTTACAACGACGTAAATGATTACCAACGATCAGAGGCGGCGATTTAGCTTGAGAGATGGGGGTAAGAAATGGGTAAGAAATGGGTAAGAAATGTGGAGAAGCCGGGGACAAACGTATAACGTGTCCCCTCTTTGTAAAAGGTGATGGAGACTTGTCGCTCTCGACACCTCAGGGATCGCCACCTCTGCCAAACGAACGTGTACCCTGAACAATAGCAAAGAAAACCAGAGAAATCCAGAGCCACTCAGAATCAAGACTCAGAATCCATGAGTTTTGCCAGCGAATCGAAGTTAAAATTTAATTATATTCTAGGAGCGTGAGGTCACGTGACCTCCCCGTGCTCTAAACGGATTGGGTGAGACATGGAAAAGCAATTCCGAAACGCACATTTTGGTACTTCTGTCCGTATTTATGTTGGGCTTTACGTGAACTCATCATTTAGCGCCAGTATAAATGCTCCGTAACAGAGAACAATGACAGAAGGCAGACAAACAAAGTGACAAACAGACAGACAGACAGACAGACAAGCAGAGAGACAGACAGACAGACAGACAGACAAGTGGAATATAGTCAACTAAGGGCGATTTTATTTTACAGCAGATCCTACGTGGTACAGTGTCTGCTCAGAAATTAATCCTACTAAGGGAATACTTTTATGGGGAGAATTTGTTTCTGGATACCTACGCTATATTGTAGATTGTCCGATAATTTAATTTGTTGCGTTAAACGAGACCTTTCTTTCTGATTGCCTTCATAGATCACGTTGGCCTAATTGTCCCGTTCTTTGTCCCGTTCTGTCTCTCCGTCTCTCTTGTCTATCTTTCTCTGTCTCCATGTTTCACTGTTTCTCTCTCTCTCTCTCTCTCTCGCTCTCTCTTTCTCTCTGTCTCTCTCCGTCTCTCTGTCTCTGTCTCTGTCTCTGTCTCTGTCTTTCTTTGCTCGTCTCTGATCTAACTCTCAAGCTGCAACATTTTGAGTACTTGTTTGTAAATGGCTATGCACTGATAAACACTACAATACAATGAAATACAATACAATGAAATACAATACAATGAAATACAATACAATGAAATACAATACAATGAAATACAATACAATGAAATAATTAATCGGTCTCATTTTCATGTGTTCATCATATTGGGGCGTGCGGCCAGACCCTCCATCACCGCCTAATATTCCGCCGACATTTATTGAGCTCATTATGGGTGAGATGGCTATGGGTGAGATGGCTATGGGGAGATGGCTATGGGTGAGATGGCTATGGGTGAGATGGCTATGGGTGAGATAACTATGGGTGAGATGGCTATGGGTGAGATGGCTATGGGTGAGATGGCTATGGGGAGATGGCTATGGGTGAGATGGCTATGGGTGAGATGGCTATGGGGAGATGGCTATGGGTGAGATGGCTATGGGTGAGATGGCTATGGGTGAGATAACTATGGGTGAGATGGCTATGGGTGAGATGGCTATGGGTGAGATGGTTATGGCCTGTGGAATCAAGTGCATCTGTCGACGCCTTATGCTGTAACTACAATAATTGTTCAGTGAGGTGAATAGTTAAGTTGATTATGGAATCGATAGAAATTCAACCGAAACCTGGCTGCGGTAGGGGGTACTGACGTCAGAGTCTATCTTCGCCCATTGAGTGGGAGGGGACACTGGGTGCGTTCTTTGATGAAGGAACACCAGCCGTAGGAAATGATCGTTTTCCAACGAGTTAGGTCACGGAACCAATTCTTCTAAAGGTTAGCGTGATGGATTGGCGACTCCGTGAGAGAGCTTGCACGCGCCTTGAGCGACAGCAAGCCAACTCAGAAAAGATGAGATGGCAAGAGAGAGTATATGCCACCAGGTATTGCGTAGAGTAGTGGTGGACACACTGGAACGCATGCAGAGCTTAGGAACCGAGATCAAAACCCGTATCCCATTAGGGCTGGCTTCTTTCTCACTTTGTGGCTGACACCCCCCACCCCATGTTGATTTATCCTATGACCTATGACGCATCGCGATGGATTAGGAATTGTTACCTTGAAAGATTCTGACTAAGGAGTTACGACCGTATAATTGGTGATTGGTGAAAACATTTATTAAAACGTTATTAAAACATACGTCATCAAGCTATCTTAGTGTGAGTAAAATGTAATTGTCCCAACTCGTCGCCCGTGCATACCTCCGCATTAGTTAAGTTAGTTAACTAGTTAAGAATCCTCCTTGTTTCTGGAAATTGATTTCTCCAAGTGCTCCTAGAATAGAAGCAATGTTAATTTATATGGCGGTTTTTCTTTTCTGTCGAACTGTTGTTGGTAATTCTGCTACTCGGGTGTCCCCCTCTAGCGGTGTTTCGATCCCATTCGGGGCTCCCTTTGTAGGCCTTAGTTTCATAATAGGTCTTCTTTATTTTTGCCTTGAGCAAGCTTTTGGTTGTGGCTACAAATAAGCTAACTGATTGACAGAGTGGTTGATTGATTGGTTGATTGAAGAACATGGACTACATTGAACTAGTCTGCCTAAACTAATGCATACACACACACGCACGCGCGCGCGCACACACACACACACACACACACACAGACACACACACACACACACACACACACACGCATGCATGCGTGCTCGGTCATGGGCCAAAATTTTGATTTGGTTCAAAATTTGAATATTAGTCCAATGCGAAATATGGCTAAACATTTGGATATAGGTTAACTAAGGGCTCGAGACAAGGTCAATATGGGCTTTAAATGTCAGCTAACAGCCCTGTTATAAGATCATACTAGAATGCTTTCTGACGGCAGGATTATTCAAAATCGACGTAGATTAATGTGCCATCGGCGTGCCATACGGTCATCCAGTCTCGGCCTCATTTTATAATTGCGGTCAGGAGAATGATTGACAGCCGGTGCTGTCAACACGTGTTCATGGCACAAGACCTCACTCAGTGCCAGTCACAAGCCTGAACGAAGAAGGAGGGCGACGCTGATGATCTCCGTTGTTAAAGAATGCCATTAAACCGAAACTACTACTGCTACTACGTCCCTTACTTCCTCACCTACTACTACTACTTCCACTACTACTGCTACTGCTACTTTCCCTTAATACTTTACCTACTACTACTACTACTACTTCTGCTGACTCAGCTGGATGAATTACATGTTGCATTCACTGAGGTACAGGTTTGCATCAGCCTGTATGTGTCTATGTTTGTGTATGCATCTGTGTATATATATTTGTAAATATATTTGTGTATATATCTGTAAATTAATCTGTGTGCATATCTGTGTGTCCGTCTGCCATTCGATGTGTGATTTATTCTCATCCTCTGATGTTAAAACACATTAATAATACGCTTCTTGAAATGGATGATTATTGATCATTGTACGCGGTTTTTATGGCAGCTTATAAGTCACTCCTATAATTACTTACACGATTTTCCAGTCTAAGCTATTTTTTTTAACAGACTAGAGGTCATACAGGTTGGAGTTGAACATTCCAAAAGTTCCAACGCTGAAAGGGGTGTGGTGGGGGTTGGCAGGGACGCTGTGATAGGAGTTCTGAAGCTGTTGATTCCCAAATACTGATTCCGCTCCTCCTCTTCCCCACATCTTCCTCCTCCTGCTCCCATTGCCTCTCCTCATCCTCCTTCTGCTCTTCCTCCTCCTTCGTCTACTGCTCCTCCTATGTTTAGTTACCTGTCCCATCACCATCTTCCTGCTTCCTCTTCCTCCTCCTCCTCCTCCTCTTCCTCCTCCTCCTTCTCCTCTTCCTCCTCCTCCTCCTCTTCCTCCTCCTCCTCCTCCTCCTCTTCCTCCTCCTCTTCCTCCTCCTCCTCTTCCTCCTCCTACTCCTCCGCTTATATTGCCTTTTCGTTATCTGATGTTTTCCTATGAACTCCACCCTCATTCCTCCGAAACACTTGTAACAATGGTGACGCAACACCAAGGCGAATGGGCGCAAGATGCCAGCAGACAGACGGACAAGCAAACAGACATGAAGACAAAGAGATACTCAGACAAACAGACAGACAGACGCAGACAGACAGACAGAGAGACGCAGAAAGACAGACAGAGAGACGCAGACAGACAGAGCAATGCCAAGCGAGAACCATATTGTCAAGCAGACAGACAATAATGCAGGCAGACAATAATGCAGGCAGGCAGTCAGTCAGGCAAGCAGGCAGGCAGGCAGGCAGGCAGGCAGGCAGGCAGGCAGGCAGGCAGGCAGGCAGGCAGGCAGGCAGGCAGGCAGGCAGGCAGGCAGGCAGGCAGGGAGTCAGGCAGGCAGGCAGGCAGGCAGGCATCGCTGAGCGACTCATGAAGTAAAAGAAAGGGATCGAGACAGATAGGAAATTGATTTCTGTTGATGGGTTTTGTCAGTTGTTGGGGTCGATAAGAGTTTCTCTGAATGCTTTTCAGAGAGGGAGAATTTATCCAGATGGAATGAGGCAGAAATCATTGAATCGATTCAACTGAATCAAGGCTTATCGGAACGAGTGAATCGATTTATCGATTACTAGATTAACATACATTATACATGTTGACTGATAAGTCTGCTTCAATTCATCGATCAGTTCGCACAATTCATTCATTCATTCATTCATTCATTCATTCATTCACTCATTCATTCACTCATTCACCCACTCACCACCCACCCATTGCCAACCTAAACAAGACCCACCCATCCGTCCACCCACTCACCAACCCACCTAGACAAAACCCACCCAATACCCACCTAAACCAAGCCCTCCCACCCACTCATCCATCCATACACGCATCCACAAGCATACATTGTTGCAGGCTGATACTTGTTTTGAGAATTATTGTCTGGCATTGCATTGAATTTAATGCAGGTGTATGGTATGGTAAGGCTACTATAGACATCGTTTATCATTGCATTGTGGTTCAACACTGTATTATATATATATATATATTGTATTGCATTGCATAGCATAGTATATTAATATAATGCACTGCATATAATCGCGCTGTGTTGTATTGCTTTACATGGCAGCAATATATCCCATTGTTATCTTCTGTCTTTATTTTTATCATTCCTTGTTTATCTCTGTCTTGTCTCTTTGTCTCTCTCTCTCTCTCTGTCTCTCTCTCTCTCTGTCTCTCTCTCTCTCTCTCTCTCTCTGTCTCTCTCTCTCTTTCTCTCTCTCTTTCTCTTGCTCTCTCTCTCATTCTCTCTCTTTTTCTGTCTCTCTTGCTGACTCTGTCTCTGTCTCTCTATCTCTCTCTCTCTGTGTCTCTCACTCACTCACTCTCTCTATCTCTATCTCATTCTCTCTCTCTCTCTCTCTCTCTTTCTGTCTCTGTCTCTATCTCTGTCACTCTGTCTCTCTGTATATCTGTCTGTCTCTGATCTCTCTCTGATATCTCTCTGTCTGTCTGTCTGTCTGTCTGTCTGTCTGTCTGTCTGTCTGTCTGTCTCTCTGCGCTGCTGCATCTTTGTGTTTGTTATTGTTTTCGCTGTCTGCGCTTTCTTAGAAGCATTTTTGATCTGTGGCTAAAAGTGGTTGAATTCCTGCTTCAACTTTTCAGATCATCAGTAAAGGCATTTATTCAACCCTGTGGGCATTCACTCTCCACCCAAGAAGTTCCCCTTTCAAATTCCAGCCACCAACGACCACTGCCTGAAACATGCCAGACGCAAGTCTGCACTGAGTTTCAGAGCCAGAGGAATGCTCGGAACCCAGATGGAATAAGCGACCAGAGGCGGGTGATGCGGGCATGGCACCCTCCCTATCTCTCTCTCTCTCTGTCACTGTCTTACTCTGTCTCAATCTCTATCCATGTCCCTGTCTCTATCTATGGCTCTGCTTCCGTCTCTTTCTCTCTGCCTGTCTGTCTTTCTGTCTGTCTTTCTCTCTGTCTTTCTCTCTGTCTTTCTCTCTGTTGACCTCAGACGACCTCCTAGGTAGCATCAGCGTCAATATGATGCAAAAAGAGTTCATAACGTTCGACTCGAACGTATTCCTGATGCAGCATCTGAATTCAGGTTTCTACGCAGGGAGAGAGAGAATGGCTGCTCTCGTCAATGTTCTGCAAGATCACGACAACGGGCCTTGTAGCCAGTGAAACGAGTTAATAGATGATGATGATAATAATGATAATGATGATATAATGATGATGATGATGATGATGATAATAATGATAATGATGATAATGATGATAATGATGATGATGATGATGATGATGATGATGATGATGATGAGGGCCGTCCATAAATGACATCACGCGAAATTGGCTGATTTTTTACCCCCCCTCCCCTCCTTGTCACACTTCGTCACAAAAAGTCTGATCCCCTCAAATATGACGTCACAATGCTCTGACCCCCCCCCCAGAAAAAAGCGCTTCATTTAATTTCAAATAAAACATAAAAATTAATAATTAACTTTTTTAAACATTGCTGAACTTAGCATAAAAAATCATTTTAAAATAATCGTAGACTCATCGTCTATTAATGCTAAAAAATGCAATGTTCAGAATAATTTTTATTCTTTTATTTTCTTATAAAAAGAAGTAACCTATAGAATTAATAGTAGTAATTATGTATAGCAATATTGAAACTTTGCGGTAGAACGACTTAAAGTTTTTTTCCACAGCAGGATGAAAAGTTCTGAAGTTCTGGTTGAATCATAACAAATTATTATTTTATGATTGCACACAATTAATTTTATGCTTCTCCCTTTTCCCATGGGGAAGCAAAATGCTCCTTAATGGAATAAATTGGGGTAGCACAGATCTGTTCATCCTGTGGTATAGATATTTCATTCAGCTCAAGATCTTCTTCCTCCATCCAATCCACACTCTCTCCATTTTCTTCTCTCGCGAGTATAACCATTAGTTCACGTTGCCGACGTGCAGCTACTCTCTGTGGCCTAATGCGTTTTGGTGGAATAATTGATTCCTGCTTGTGAGTTGCAGAGTGGTTGCGCAGCATGACTAACGACGCGAAGTATGTGTGACATTTTTTGCAAATCCTGTCGCCAGGCACGGATTGTATTGACGGACAGTACAAGTCATATGGAATCAAAAAATTTATATTGCTTTATAAAATATTAAAGGACGTTTTTATAAATTTATCAAAAATTATTTTTTTAATGTGACGTCATATTACTCATACCCCCTTCCCCCTCGTCACACATCGTCACAAATGTCAGACCCTCCTCCCCCCCTAAGTGCGTGACGTCATTTATGGACGGCCCCTGATGACGATGACGATGACGATGACGTCGATGACGACGACAACGACGACGATTATGATGACGATGACGGTGATAATGATAATGATGATGATGATGACGATAGCGATATCGATAACTATGCCGATGATGATGATGACGGTGGTGACGATGATGATGATGAATGACAATAAGTAACAAGAATTAACCAAGCGATGTCCTCTCATTCCATTTCCTTCTTACTACGTCTGATCTATATCATGTTCTGCTGTCTGTCTGTCTGTCTGTCTGTCTGCCTGCCTATCTCTGCGTATGACAGCCTGTCTGACTGCTATTAACTATCACGCAGCTAAGAAGCAAGCCCTGCATGGTCTTGCGGTTTCCCCCACGGGGTTACTCTTCCTTCAATATTATTAATCCCCTGATTATTTCTGCATGGATTAAATGCAAACCGCTTAATAAGATTCGATCGTTAGCGGATGAGGTTTAAGCAAATGCGTACAGAGGACAATCTTTTCGGATTTCTTATTACATAGTTAATAATTGATGGCTCTTTCTGCCTGGCTTCATTCCTCTATTAACTTAAAAACTAGCCGTCCGTATCCCTGCCTGTCTCCTTATCTGTCTCTCTAAATGCATCTCTTCCCGCCTCTCATCCATCTATCTCATCCATCCCATTCATCCGTCCGTCCATCGATCCATCCATCTATCCAACCATCCAACCATCCAACCAACTACCCATCCATCCATCCATTCATCCATCCGTCCGTCCGTCCATCCATTTATCCAACCATCTATCAAATCATCCATCCATCCATCCATCCATCCATCCATCCATCCATCCATCCATCCATCCATCCATCCATCCATCCATCCATCCATCCATCCATCCATCCATCCATCCATCCATCCATCCATCCATCCATCCATCCATCCATCCATCCATCCATCCATCCATCCATCCATCCATCCATCCATCCATCCATCCATCCATCCATCCATCCATCCATCCATCCATCCATCCATCCATCCATCCATCCATCCATCCATCCATCCATCCATCCATCCATCCATCCATCCATCCATCCATCCATCCATCCATCCATCCATCCATCCATCCATCCATCCATCCATCCATCCATCCATCCATCCATCCATCCATCCATCCATCCATCCATCCATCCATCCATCCATCCATCCATCCATCCATCCATCCATCCATCCATCCATCCATCCATCCATCCATCCATCCATCCATCCATCCATCCATCCATCCATCCATCCATCCATCCATCCATCCATCCATCCATCCATCCATCCATCCATCCATCCATCCATCCATCCATCCATCCATCCATCCATCCATCCATCCATCCATCCATCCATCCATCCATCCATCCATCCATCCATCCATCCATCCATCCATCCATCCATCCATCCATCCATCCATCCATCCATCCATCCATCCATCCATCCATCCATCCATCCATCCATCCATCCATCCATCCATCCATCCATCCATCCATCCATCCATCCATCCATCCATCCATCCATCCATCCATCCATCCATCCATCCATCCATCCATCCATCCATCCATCCATCCATCCATCCATCCATCCATCCATCCATCTCTCCTTCCATCTTTGTCTTCCCTGCTTCTCTCCTATCCTACCTCTTTCCTTCCTATCCTCCATTTTTCTGCCTCTCTGCATGGTAGTCTTTCATCCTGCGACGCTGCTCTTGATTCTGGCGCTGATGGAGACTGGAGCGATGGATCGCACGCACGTGTTTGCGTATAGATCGTGACGTAGCCACTTGCTGTTCCTCTTGATTGACGAGGAAGGGAGAAGAGCAGAGGGAATAGGGAAGAGAAGGAAGAGGGAAGAGAGGGAAGAGAGGGAAGAGAGGGAAGAGAGGGAAGAGAGGGAAGAGAGGGAAGAGAGGGAAGAGGGAAGAGAGGGAAGAGGGAAGAGAGGAGAGGATATGGAAAAGAGTAAAGAGAGGGAAGAGAGGGAAGAGAGGGAAGAGGGAAGAGAGGGAAGAGGGAAGAGAGGAGAGGAGATGGAA
This sequence comes from Bimastos eiseni, assembly GCA_959347315.1. Taxonomy (NCBI): domain Eukaryota; kingdom Metazoa; phylum Annelida; class Clitellata; order Crassiclitellata; family Lumbricidae; genus Bimastos; species Bimastos eiseni. The sequence goes on along the minus strand of OY365819.1, from coordinate 4,042,331 downwards.
AAGAGTAAAGAGAGGGAAGAGGGAAGAGAGGGAAGAGAGGAGAGGAGATGAAAAAAGAGTAAAGAGAGGCAAGAGGGAAGAGAGGGGAGTGGGGACAGATAAGAGAGGAAAGAGGGAAGAGAGTGAGTAAGGAAGAGAGGGGAGAGGGCAGAGAGGCGACGCCGTGTGGCGATCTTTGCTCTCTCGGTCATGTGACCTCGACGCATCTCTTGAACTACACAGACGGTCACGAGAAAGAAGTAATCGCTTGCCGGAGGAATACGAGACACGTAGCGAGAGACAGATATTTATATATACGGACAACGGCAGAGGCAGAGGCATACAGTCAGAAAAAGAGAGACAGAGACAGAGACAGAGAACTAGAACTACATCAACAACTACAACGAACACTATACTACTGCTGCTACTACTTCCCCTGCAACAACTACTACAATGTCTTATTCTTCACTACTTCTCGCTGCTTACGATCACCAAGTACAGGTCTTCTAGCTGAGCCACGATGTAGAACAGTTATAGGCCTCGTTGCTCAGATTCCCTTCCTTCCTTTAAAAAGCGACTCAAGCTCACTATAACTCTGGCAAGAATTTAGAAATTTAAGTGCATCTTCTCCTAGCGACTGACTGACTATATATACGTAATAGATAAGTAATTTTTTTACTACAACTACCACAAATGCTAACAATGCTGTTATTGCTTCTATTACTATTAGCGCCACTATGACTACGTTTCGCTAAGTACCAATACACTGACCTGTACTGCAACGTCTGTAACATTTCATTGCCTGTAAGCTGGTCCCTGGACATCAAACATCTATTAACCCGAATTTAAGGTTATTAAACCCGTTGGAAAATGAGATTGTTTCCTGTTTACCTAGCTTGATTAACAGCGAACATTGACGCGAAATTTATGACTCGCAGGTTGATTGTTTGGCCTCATGTAAAAATCTTGATTCTAGAACCGGAGGTCAGTTACGGAATGCGCATATTCAATTCAATGTATGTAGGCCTATGCCATGGGACTGAAGTTGTGTTGAAACGGAACGCTAAATGCAAATGAAATTAACTGCAATTAAAGTAAATTATGAACTTGACAACTTTGTTTTATTTTCTTACTGACAAACCGTAGGCTTAGCATGATTGCAAGTACAGTATGAACGGATGATGACAAGTTATTACAGTAATCAACTTTAACTGTTGATAGTCATGAAAGGCGCCCATTATGTTACACATCAAATTTAATCAACGCCGCCTGGCCAAATAGAGACTTGTCAACCGTACAGAGGATATGGGATAGAACTCGATTCCTCTATTCTGAACGCATGTATCTTAACCATTACCCTGCGACCACTTCTTTAATTTATCACGTTTGCGTCAATGAAGCAGCTAAGGCCAACCACTCAATAGGCTGTCATATAATGTAATTGTTAAAATACCAATTTTTAATCGGTTAAAAATGGGGCAAATCCTACCAGTGCAAGGAACCCTTGTCTTCTCTTTGGTTTCAACTATGACCATTTTTGAAAGTGTATTATAGCCTAGAGGAGTATCTATCAGAGCTGTAAGCTAGGTTTCTATTCTACAGAATATGAAATAAAAGGCTTTTTAATGATTCTCGGAATTTGATGTCGATTGCACGAACACCTGTGTTCTGGTTTCTGTTCTGTTTTAGTGTAATTGATCTCAGGTGCTCATTAGAACCTAATACAGGTGCTTTGATGATTATAGTCTTGAAGACGCAGCCATTGTGTGTGTCTGCATGTGTATCTGTCTGTGTGTCTGTATGTGTGTGTCTGCATGTGTATCTGTATGTGTGTCTGTATGTGTGTCTGTATGTGTGTGTCTGTATGTGTGTCTGTATGTGTGTCTGTATGTGTGTCTGCACGTGTGTCTGCACGTGTGTCTGCACGTGTGTCTGTATGTGTGTCTGTATGTGTGTCTGTATGTGTGTCTGTCTGTGTGTCTGTATGTGTGTCTGTATGTGTGTCTGTATGTGTGTCTGTATGTGTGTCTGTCTGTGTGTCTGTCTGTGTGTCTGTATGTGTGTCTGCATGTGTATGTATCTATCCATGCATTTAACAATCCATCTATCCATCAATCCATCTATCTGTTCATCTATATTTTGTCTATCTATATACTCATCCATTTATTTGTCCATCTGTCTGAGCGTTAGTCTCCGACAATCTCTTTATCTGTCCATTTACCCATCCATACAGTCCCTCTGACTGTCTCCGTGTCTGTCTATCCGTGTATTGTCCCTCTACCTCCATTCATACCTATATCATTAGCCTCTCTTCAGTTTGCCTCGGCGTCATTGTCCTTATCTACGAAGTTCTCCTTGTCGGATAAAACCAAAAACGTGTACAGTCTCTGCGTACAACCTGACGTAAATGGGAGAGTAGAGGGAAGTCAAAACAGCCGATAATAATATTATGCTCCAACAAAACCGATAATTTCGGATGATATATATATAGACCTATGGTGGCAGTCGATTCCCAGATGGTTTTCATCGTAAGCCACAGGTCGTGATTCTGGGCGTTTCTAATTCACGCTTTCTCCCTACATATAATACTATGTGTCGATTCCTCGAAGCTTTGCATGTACGATTTTTTTGTAGCGAGATAAGACACTTGGTGTGTTTATAAAAGCGTTAATAAGTAGTTAAGTAAGTAATCTTGATTTGCATCTGATAAGCGAGAATGAACTAGAATGTATGTACGCTGAAATAGACTTTTCTTTATTGAGATCAGTCCAAATCGGATCTGATACCAAAGGAATTTATATGGAACAGAACTATGCATCGTTTTCCTACTACGAAGTCAATCGTGATCGCAATCGTAACCTCCAAACTTCTTAAGCGCCACTCGAAACACAAGCGTCAAATCAAATGGGTTGTAAAAATGGTAGTCCGAGGAAGGCCAGAGTCCGGTTTCCAGAGGATCGGAGGAGGCAGAGCATCTGTTAAGAGGGGTGTCGCCTTGGTTCAGAATTGAATGGTGGATGATCTAGTGAGTCCGGATAAGAGTTATTGAAAAGGTGAGACTTGAATTTCGAATGGAAAGCGAGGGGTCAATGACCTATGATTCAACGGAAGAAGAAAAGATTCAAAGGCGTGATCAATGCTCATTAAGGTTGCCCTTCTCCTTTATTCAGGCTTGGGACTGGCACTGTCAGAGCGTGAACAGTGGCGGAGGTAACTCATGCGTGCAGTCGTGCACGTGGTGGGGTGGGTAGTTACATTTTAACGATCATGTGGGATAACAAGGATCATTAGCGTCGCCCTCCTCCTTTATCCAGGTCTGGGACTGGCACTATTGGACTGCAAGCAGCGGTGGACTGTGATGAAGGAGTGGACAAGTGTAGCAGTTGAGTGAGTGGGTGAGTGAGTGAGCAACAGCGCGGAGCAATTGGTAGTATGAGACTTGAGCCATAGCCCGAGATTTCAGCCGATTAAATGAATGTTCGCGACTTCATTTTCTTAGCCTCGGCCATTCTCCATTCTTAATAATCGCAAACTTCGGTAGTACGCTAGTAACTTGACCACTAATTGACATTGACGTAGTTCAAAAACTCTTCAAATATTTCTCCTGTCTTTCAAACACTCAAACACTCAAGACACCAATAACAGACTTCAACTTATTGTGTTCATTATAGATCGTCAGCTCAAGACTCAAGTGGACTATATATATATATATATGTATACATATATACATATATATGTATACATATATATGTATATATATACATATATATGTATATACATATATATGTATATACTTCTATATACCATACTATATATACACACAGTAACACACTTCAAATCAACTACCACAGTATCTCAGTTTTGACGTCAACTATGATCAGCGCATATATAAAACTACACACATCTCCGGCGTCAACTAATTAAAGATGCAAGGCTATAATTATAGACTGCCAACACCTGTTCAACTCAACGCATACACCGGCGAGTTTATGCACAAACATATTTGAGTGCATATGTATGTGAATGTACGGGTACGAGTGCATAATAAATATACATATGTATATACATATATACAAGTATATACGATGCGTTCGCAGAAGGCGTTCACAGCATAGGGATGGGAACATACGCTGCACAAACGTATGATCATAAATTGTATACATAGTTTTCTAAGCTTTTGTATATACCAGCAAATGCTCAAGGTTATACGCTTGCATCTGTATATACATACATACGTTATTCATACAGATATATACATAATTTTGTCTGTATGTGTAAAATACATAGTTTTTAACTTGCGTTTATTATGTATTCATGCAGTACATATATATATATTTATATATATACGCATTTGTATATAGAAATATAATTATATAGGTAATTACGTGTATAATAATCCGTCAATGCAATTGTATACTAGCCTAGATGCGTCTGTCTGCGTGTTCCTACCTCCCATTGTTCTTCATCTATAACTATGCGGTTGTGATTGATGACGTGAGTCACAAGGTCATTGAACTGCGCACGGACTGGTACCTGGGCTGATGAGGCAGCTCATCGTTGAGTCGATGTTAGATGGACGGGAGCACCTGCTACAATTGAGGCTGAGCAATGAGTTGGGACTCGAAAGTGTAAACAGGTGATATGATGGATGAGATGACGAGGAAGAAGGTAAAGAATTAAGAGAGAGAGAGAGAGAGAAGACGATGAACAAGACGAAGAGTGAGGAAGGGAGAGGAAGATATAGAATGAGGAGAAAGGGATTATGGGGGAAAGGGAAGAGGAAAAGGTAGAGGAGGAGGAGGAAGAGAAAGAGGAAGAGAATCAGTAAGATGATGATGATGATGATGATGACGACAATGATGATGATGCTGCTGCTGCTGCTGCTGCTGCTGATGATGATGATGATGATGATGATGATGATGATGATGATGATGATGATGATGATGATGATGATGAATAAGAAAAGGAAGAAGAGGAAGAGGAATGAAAAGGAAAAGGAATTGGATGAAAAGTAGGAATAGGAAGAGAAGGAGGAAGAGAAAGAACAGGAAAAGGCAGAGGAAGAGGAAGAGGAAGAGGAGGAGAAAGAGGAAGAAAAAGAGAATCTTGATTGAGAGGAAGAGAAAGCAGAAGAGAAATAGAAAGATGAGATAGAAGAGGAAGAGGAACTTGATTAGGATGAGAAGAAAGTAGAAGGAAGAGGAAGAGAGAGAAACTGAAGAGGAAGTCAAAGAGGAAGAGAAAGAAGAGGGAAGGGAAGAGGAGGATGAATAACAAGAACGGGATTGGAAAGGGGAAAGTGGAGGGGAGCAAGATGAAGAAAATGTGAGTAAGTAAGTGCGTTTTTCTGATTGTGTGCGTGATGACAAAAATGCAAAGCTACTGTTAGCAATGTATGCAGAAATGTATGTGTAACTTTCTGTCGGCGGCTGGTGACTGTTTTCTTATTGTCTGGTCATTTCTCTTCCTTGTTTGTTTATCGAGCAACTCGCTTTGTTCTTGCCGCACCTTAGCGCCCTTTGTCTTGGACTGTGGCATCAAAAGGCGGCCTCGCTTTTATGAAGAACCTACAAGGCTTTTTTCACGAACTCTTATTCACAATATCTGTTCCGATTGCGCCACCTAGCCAACCATGTTGCAAAATGAGCATGCGACTGTACACTCTGAGTGGGAATATCAGATGGCCACAAGAAGGACTGGCCACCTGCTTTTGAGTGCCGTGGCAAAGAATATAAAAGAATAACTGATTGATTGACTGATTCGACTGATTGATTTAGTGATTGATCGATTGATTGGTCGATTGGTTAATTGATTGATTGATTGATTAATTGATTGATTGGCTGACTGATTGACTGATTTACTCACTGACCTACTGACTAATTGATTGATTGATCGATTTGCCGATTGATTGATGCATTCATGCAAAACAAAACATAGTTTATGTTACCCACTATGTGTCATGCGGACTCTGTCTCACACCTGATCAACAGTTTGTAATCGTAATAAGAAGATTTACACAGCTCCTCATAGAGAGAGGCAAATGCCTACTTCCGGAACGGTTCAGAAAACCGGACGTTGATCTTATCTTCATCGCTTCGGATTAGATGACCCCGGATGTGACTTCCTGTGAGGGTCTCCTGTTCAGAACATCTCTACTGTCCAGTGAACTCCTGTGCCGATTGATTTTATGAGGTCGTAACTGCGGCTGGTATTATTTAATGGCGTCGTTTTATAGTTCTGATGCAAAGAATATCGCTTCTGAAATTGGATTCGATACAGAAAGCTATAAAATTTATAGAGTGCCATTTGAAAGCCAAGCGCAGGGCTCCAGCTTATTCACGAGGGTTGTCCAGAAAGTTGGTCAAATGGAGATCCAAATCCGATTGCCAAGAGACTACAAAGAGAGAGAGAGAGAGAGACAGACAGACAGAGACAGAGAGAGAAAGAGACAGAGACAGAGAGACAGAGACACAGAGAGACAGAGAGACAGAGACAGAGACAGAGAGGGAGAGAGAGACAGAGACAGACAGATAGACAGACAGACAGAGAGAAACATGGACAAAGAGAGACAGACAGAGAGGAGAGAATGAGAAGGAGAGAGAGAAGGAGAGAAGATACCGAGGCTTTGTTAGAGAACTCTTTCGAATCTTTTCCATGTGGACATCTAAGCCTTAGATTGGTTACGATTGTGTCAATATCGTCCTATTGCTTGAAGGATCTGAGCGACACGTCGGGTTAGACAGATGATTCCCAAAGGCCCGATCGTCTGTGAGCCGTGATCCACAGGGGCTCAGTGCCGCTATACACTCCGGGAGTTAATTTATCCGGTCGGTTAATTTGGCCTCCTACACCGCCACCCGAGGACGAAAGATAATTTCAAGACTAATGCGACGCTTGCATATACCACCTAACGACACCGATTTGAAAGAACTATATCAACAGTTACGGTGGTCAAATAAACCTCAACAATTACTTGTCTTATATGTGGAGCTAAAAATAATCGAATCACTAACTTATATTTAAGAGATGCATACATGTACATTGTACGTGTATATCTGTACATTAAGCTATATATATAGCTTATATATATATAAGCTATTATATGTAGCTTATATATATATATAGCATTTGAAACTTCGTTTTGTTCCATAATTCTCCTCTTTTCTATAGTTCTACTTCACCTTCTCCTTCTCCTACTCCTTCTCCTTTTGCCTCTGCCTTTGCCTCTCCACCTCCCTCCCTCTCGCTCTCCCTCTCCCTCATCTTCCTCCTCTTCCTCCTTATCGTCCCCTGTTCTTCACAGTCTTCTATACTTTTTCTCTTTCACACCCACACACACACACACACACACACACACACACACACACACACACATATACACACACACACCCACACACACTCAACACGCTCACCCACAGACGCCCATTACTGGCATTAATAATGGAAAAGGAAGAACATATGGAAACGACACCGTGAGACAAGATGAGCTAAATAGACCGTTTGTTCATTTGACGACCGATGGGGAGAGGGGGCTGGTTGCGAAGAAACACAGAGTAAGGGTGGGGTGGTCTGGGGGAAAACAGCGAAACAGCCTTACTCTGTTTCTCATGGGACGCATTCTATGTTATGGTCGTTTGAAAGGGGAAAACTGTCCATCGTTGAGTCCTCGGTCAATATGACACCCATCGAAGACATGATGCTGTTGTTGTCCAGAGAGAGGCCATGGGGCGGAGGACACCGTGCACGTCCCGGATGCTGTGGCTACAACGCAGCTCATGGAATTATGTGTACGACACCAGTTTGTTCCGCTCGGTAGATAGTCTCATATATCTCGCGAATCTGTCTGTCTGTCGGTTGATCGGTCATCCCTAACTCTCTCCTTCTCTCTCTCTCTCTCTCTCTCTCTCTTTTTATATATATATATATATAATTATAATATATATATAGATATATATATATATATGAAGAGAGAGCAAACGTGTGCGTCTGTGTGTCTTATTAGATTGGGTTATGTGTGTGTGTGTGTGTGTGTGTGTGTGTGTGTGTGTGTGTGTGTGTGTGTGTGTGTGTGTGTGTGTGTGTGTGTGTGTGATTGTGTGATATGCACAACATGATTCGAATGCAACCTCTTTTGAGCAAATCTATGTGTCAGTCAACCATATAACACATATATAAGCTAGAAGTAGATGTACTTGGCATATATATATATATATATATATATATATATATATATATTGACTGACTGATTATATATATAGGCAAAGAAGTTCCACCCAGCAAATGAAATTCATCCGCAATCAATTTAGGTTTACAGTGGAAGGATATTTGAATTGCTTCTAAAGTTACAACTGTTTCTATTTTCAATATGAACGGCTCATTTCTAAACCAATATTTTTACCGAGAACAGCGACGTCATAATTATGACCTGCATGATTACAAGGTGCGAATAAACTGCTTATGAAGCAAGTTGTTGGTATTTTTAAATATTTCACAATGCATTGAGGGCTAATTTATTAATCCGTCGCTGATTACAGTTTTGGCGGATGACAAAATGGAAATTCCGACGCTGCGTGAAGAGAGACTGTATTGATAATTCGTGTGATCATCGCGAAATACCCAGAGAAGAAATGGAAACCTGCAGACCTGTTCATGCAATCGGATTGGCGGTGGGAATATTTTTCATGAACCCACCCTGTACACGCTCCAAGCGTACTTGGGTTCGGTAAATGTAGAGAGAATGGTACTTGTACGGCGGATTGTCGTACCACGATACTTGATTAATAACTCGCGAGTGCTTACGCCTATAGAATACTTGGCCGAGACAAATGTATCGCGTGACGCAGTCCTTGTAAAATGTTTCGAGAAACAAGCATGCACAGACCAGACTCGATAAACAATGGCAGCAGTTACTGCATGCTTACCAGCTGAGGGCTCTTAGCCAAAATGAAGCATAGCATGTATATACCAAATTATCATTAGTGCGTTCTGAATACTAACATTGTCTTTTCAATAATCGTAATAATAATAATAATTCCTCACATGGAATGACCATATTTAGAGTATTTAACTAATAGCATAGTAAAAACTATAAGGATTTTATTATGAATTGCCTACTTGTTGCATTGCCTATATATAAACATTGGAACCATATAATATATATTACACAATGATTCATCCATGCTTAAGTTACTGCAATCTAACCTGGGCATCCAACTGCAAATCTAGATAATGCTAGATTAAACACTCTGCAAAGAAGGGCAATGCGCATGATCACTGGCTTCTCTCACCTCTCAAAATGGACCACATTTGCAAACAGTTTTTCATACCTATAGGCTTGACCAAATATTACCATTGCAAATAACTGAATTCGTGTAAAGATATGACAATAATCAGCTGCCCCTTTATATTTAAGAAATACTTTACCCTAACATCACTCGTTAATCCTCACGGTTTATGATCCTCTAAAAACTATAGACTTGTTTTTAGTCGGACTAATATTATAAGATTTTCCATAAAATGTGCTGACCCTAACGTTTGGAATCAATACCCTGTTGATACAAGTGGTTCTAGCAGTCACCATCTCTTTGAACTGAAATTGAAAACTACTATGATTGCAATCTCGAAATTCCTAAGTAATTAGTAGTAGCGCAGTAGTACATAGCACTCATAGTAGAGTAGTAGTGAAAGTAGTAGTGGAAGTAGTAGGGAAGTAGTGGGTGGAGTAGTAGTGGCATAATAGTTGAAGTAATAGTAGTAGTAGCGATATAGTAGGTAGTAGAAATAGCGATTGCAATAGAAGTGGCACTAACAGAAGTAAACGAAGCTTATCATCCATATACATATATATTGCAGTGAACCTTGAATAGAACAGGGTCTTCGACTGTTTCGTTGTAATTACATGGACTGTGGAATTATTTTATTATTCATCTATATAAGAATGCATCATTGCGTGATGGAACATTGAGATCATCGTTCTTGACCAGAGAGATAGATGGACCACTGAAATCATCACGGCTCATCAGTCAGATAGTTCGATGCAAAATCAACCAACGCAGAAAGACGCAGTAGACATCTTTATCATTCACGCAATTCGTTGGATACGTCAAATAACTGCGTCAATAAATTCATACAGGACTAGATGATTTCATAATTCGCAGCGACTGTCATGTAAAGCACCCTATAGAAGTAGCTTGCTACTGACGGCGCTATATAAATGGTCGTAATTACACTATAGTATACAAGCCTATATTATACACACTGATATACATGTATACACTGTGTGTGTATTATAAATATATATAGGGTGTATATAATAACATTTGAGCCCATTCAATTTCAGAAAAAGCGACGACGTCGACCCGTCAGAAAATCTGAAAGCTCTTTTCAGATTGAAAGCCTTTCCACCATGAAATGCACATCCTCCGTAGTAAGGCTTCTATATACTGTACCATTCAGAGAGATTAGAATGTTTACATAAGCATGGATTACATATTAAAAACATGCACATCGTATATATGTCGTGTATATGTGATTCGCTTATGTCGTGGCAGCGCATAGTATGTAAACATATCCGATGATGCTTAGCCATAAGCCTAAGATTAGCCATGTGTTTATAGATTATGCACTCTCAATTATAAACAGACGACGACGGTGTTCTCAACTGATGATGTATTTCTGTTTCAAAAGGTTGTGACCTCATATATAGGGCTTACCCTTTGTCTCGATGTCTCGAATATAAAATGTCACTTAGATTATATACATATATATGTAGGTGTGTGTGAATATGTATATTATATATATATATATATAATTCTCCTCTGGCTATTCATTTGATTATAGTTGGGTGGTGTTCCGGTGCGCCATTGGCTCGTATACGTCTTACCTTAGAATCTGGAGATGTAGGCTTAGCAGATAGAAATTTATTACAATGGTCTAATGGGGCATCAAAACCAAAAAAACACTTTCATATTCCAGCTAATGACGACGTGTTTGTGGATCATATTCAGTCAAATATAAATATATATATATATATATACATATATATATATTATGTATTCATGTATGCATATATCTGATAACACATATACATCATGAAATGGAATTCAATATCTTGAAAGGTGGTTCCGGTCTCAACGAGATCTTGATGCGCATAATATATATATATGTATATATATATATATATATATATATAATATGTCATCATATATATGTATTATATATATGATGACATGTGCATGCGTCATAATGATGGGAAGACAGTGCTGCATGGTACTGATGATGGTGGAGACTTTCGGAGTAGACAGGTCTTCCGCGATCTATACTTGCAGACCCATAGCATCGTATTACACGGCATTGTGCCATTGTAGAATGGCATTGTCTCCAAATTGTCTAAGTTTGATTGTGTTCATGTGAAGAATCGGTCACATATCATTATATTATATGTTATTACTATGTCACCGCCATGATTACTATGTTACTACTATGTTACTACAATGTCACTACTATGGTTACTATGTCACTACTATGTTAGTACTATGTTACTACCATGATTCTACTATGTCACTATGATTACTATGTTACTACTACTCTACTACTATGTCACTATATTATGACACTACTATGTCATGAATATGTTACTATTATGTTACTATTATGTTTCTACTGTGTCACTACCATGGTTACTGTGTTACTGCTATATTACTACTCTGTCACAATTATGATATTACTATTTTGCTGCTATATATGTAATTGTTATGTCATTGTGCTACGTTGCCACTGTTACCACTATGTTGCTAATAAGTTACTGGTGTAGTATGTTACGTAGTGGGCTATAAATAGCGTCAATAATTGGGAGACTACTGCGGAATACATGCAGGATAATTTTCCGGGTAACATTTCGTGTCTTGGACAAGCAGTCTGCTGTGTGTGGTGCTGGATTGCATAATGGCTTTTGTGTGTCGTGACTTTGAAAGTCTTAAAAAGTCTATACTGCATGACAACATGGCATGATTTACATGCACCCAGCAAAGTGCCTCAGAGTTCGAGTTACCCTTCCCCTCCGACAGCTTCAGGTTATCCCGGGTATCTGAAAGCGTGGTGTGGTATGTGATGTGTTGTGGCTTAGTGGGGGCAATGCAATGTAGTGGAGTGTTGTGTAGTAGTGCCGCGTAGTGTGTTGAAGTGAATTGTTTTACTGAAGTGTTGTGGTGAAGTGTTGCAGTGAAATATTGTTGTAGCGAAGTGTTATAGCAAAGTGTTGTAGTGAGTTGTTGTAGCGAAGTGTTGTTGTGAAGTGTTACAGTAGAGTGTAGTGTCGTATAGTGTAGAATGATGTGGCGTGATTTGGTGCAGAGAAGCGTGGTGTGGCTTTTTACGGCTGCGCATTCCGCATACCGTCCTTGGACTCTCTCTCGGACTATTACTGCTCTGACGCAAGTTTCAATGGCACCATAAGTATTGGGGCACTTGTATACATTTGAGCCGTTTCGCGCTTATGAAGTGCACTTCAGTGGAAGACCTGTGCAGAAGAGTCTGTGAAAAACGCACGATTTTCCAGGCTAACTGCACCCGACGTGTGCGCGTGTATGAGAGGTTATCTACTTTATGGGTGCGATTATCTTTTATGAGCAGCTGGATCTAAGAAGAACGGAGTAAAATATTACCATCGGAAGTAAGCCTTGTTCCACGTGCCAGTGGAGTACTTAGTCTTTATCTTCGGTTTGGGAAAAGCTGGAGATCAAGTGGAAAGACGGAAAAAACATAATGGGGCAAAATGAGAGCAAGGGGAGTCATTAGTGGAAGAAAGAGGAACTAGCAGAAGGATTAAAGAAGAAGACGAATGAGGACCATAACAATAATACGAACAATGATTATTGTAAAATAACAATGACGACAACGCCGACGACAACCACAACAACGATAGCAACAACAACAACAACAATACATCAGGTCGATTAGCCTACACGAACATTTTTGGATTTAAATTATTGAATGACTAAATTCAGAAACTGAGTAATTTTATTTGAAATGTCAATAATTGTAACTATAAATTTTTTGTGATTTAGTCGAAATAAAGTATTAATGATGATGATGGTAATAACAATAACAATAATAATAATAATAATAATAATAACAACAGTATAATAATAACACAAAATAATAATAGCCGTTATAATAACAATTATTATTATTATCATTATTAATATAATTAGTATAATAATAATAATAATAAAAATAAAAACAGTGATATTGATGGACTGCAACATAGAGATATAGCGAGTAAAACATAAAAATATGGGTAGATAGTCAAAGAGAAAGAGAAGAGACGATCGCATAGACATAGCGGTAGGGTGGGACCGGGAGAGGCAGTGTCAGACAGAGAGATAGAGACAGACAGACAGACAGACCAGCATACAGAGTGACACAGAGTCAACTAGATAGAGAGCGAGATAGAGAGAATTAGAGAGACAGACATACAGTCAGATAGAAACAGAGAAAGAGAGAGAGAGAGAGTTAGAGAGACATGCAGGCAGATAGAGAGAGAGAGACAGACAGACAGACGGACCAACATACACAGAGAGAGAGAGTGGCAGATAAGACCAGACAACCTATTGCGTCATAGGCGGAATCCAAACTCAAAATAGAATGACTGACAGACTGTATTTATTATTGTCAATGGTCGGATTAGACTGATCGCTTTCCTGTGTCACAATGCAGACCAATTACGATAACGCTCGATATACCCATGCATTACTAATCGCCAATGGATGCCACAAAAGATCAAATCATAAATGCATTTATCATGTATTATATATCTAGGTTCCAGAGAACTGCTTCTGTCTATATTAAGTGCATATATATATATATATATATTATATTATAGTCAGATAGAAACAGAGAAACAGAGAGAGAGAGAGAGAGTTAGAGGGACATGCAGGATATGCATATATATATATATATATATATATGTATGAATTGCACAGTTTGAACATAGCTAATATGTAATTTATGGGTCTAAACATTTACGTAACGCCCTTTCAAGGAATGATATAATACTAAAAGAAAATCCTTGACTATATAACCGATATATAAATGCATAGATGTATACAATGTAATAATTATATATATATATATATATGAACATCGTTTAATGTACCATAGAGCAATCTATATGCATATTATTGATTATCTGTATAGATGCACTGAATTTCATTTTCCACGAGTTGCGTGAATTATCATATCGATAATGCATCATTACGCACCGGTTGATTTTGCACTGCATTATCTGCCTCATAAGCTGCAATTCGTCCAAGGGTTCATCTCTCTTTCTCTCTGTCTCTCTCTCTGTCTCTCTCTGTCTCTCTTTGTCTATTTCTGTCTGTCTGTCTCTCTCTCTGTTTAAGGACGTAGGTCTCAATTGCTCCATAACGCTGTCATGCATTCCCACGATTCCATCACTCCCCAGAGTCACGATGCGTTGCAACAGTCGAGTTCATGTCACGATAAAAAAGAAGATGGTTAATACAAAGAAGAAGAATGAAAAGATGAAGAAAAAGAAAAAGAAGATGACACAAGAAGAAGAAGAGGTTGATGAAAAAGAAAGAGAAGAAATGTAGACGAAGAATTTGAATGCGAAAAGAAAAGGAAAAAGAAAAGTTACAGAAAATAGATGTATATCAGAACAAAGTTGTCCGTGAGTCCAATTTTCACGACCCGACCCAACTCAACCTATTGAAAATGGACCCGACCTAACTTCTGAAGCCAAATATCTGACCCGATCAATGATGTGCAGACCTAATCCGACCCGACTCGACCCGACCCGCCTTATAGATAAACATAATGATAATAATAATAATGAAAATAATAATGAAAATAATAATAATAATAATAATAATAATAACAATAATAATAATAATAATAACAACAATGACAATAATAATAATAATAATAATAATAATAATAATAATAATAATAATAATAATAATAATAACAATGACAATAATAATAATAATAGTAAGCTGCAATTCACTCAACGCTTGGAAGACCCTGACAGATGCAGAACCACCAACAGGAGCAGCGAGTCATCGCCAGAAAGAATGGGACCTCCGATTCACAGACAAGGCATGGAAAGGTCTGCTGGATTCCCATAACAATCCATGCGACCGTGCTCGCCTGCTGGCCTCACGAGCACCTCATTCTGGAGACTGGATGCTAGCGCCCCCTGTGACTGCCCTAGGCCTGCGCCTCTCAAACGAGGATGTACGACTGGCAGCCGGGTTGAGGCTAGGAACGACGCTCTGCGAGCCACATTTGTGTCACCGATGTCAAGAGAGCGTCGACGCAAAAGGGCTCCATGGACTAATTTGTAGAAGAGGCAGCGGAAAACATCAACGACATAGCATGTTGAACGATGTCATCTGGAGAGCTCTTGGCAGGGCGAAGATTCCAGCGCAAAAGGAACCTCTCGGCTTGCTAAGAGAAGATGGAAAGCGACCGGACGGCGTCACACTCATTCCTTGGACACGTGGTCGATGTCTGGCATGGGATGTGACAGTGCCCGACACCTACGCCAAGTCACATCTTGCCGACACATCTATCAGAGCTGGGGAAGCAGCCGAACGCGCAGCTAAGACGAAGAGGGCCAAGTATTCCACCATAACCAACACCCACGACTTCGTAGCCCTCTCCTTGGAATCCGGCGGCGCTTGGAGCAGTGAAGGACTGCAGTTCATCTCAGAGTTGGGTAGTCGAACGAGTGCTGCAACCCACGATCCAATGGAGACGTCATTTCTGTTCCAACGTATCTCAGTTGTTCTTCAGCGTGGGAACGCAGCTTGCCTCTTCGGGACATTGCCAACACTCACTTAGCTCATCATGGGCGATAACAGCATAATGTGAAACATATATGATAATAATAATAATAGTAATAATAATAGTAATAATAATAGTAATAATAATAATGATAATAATAATGATAATAATAGTAATAATAATAATGATAATAATAGTAATAATAATAGTAATAATAATAGTAATAATAATAATGATAATAATAATGATAATAATAGTAATAATAATAGTAATAATAATAATGATAATAATAATGATAATAATAGTAATAATAATAGTAATAATAATAATAATAATAATAACAATGACAATAATAATAATAGTAATAATAATAGTAATAATAATAATAATAATAATAGTAATAATAACAACAACAACCCCGATTTAAAGGGCGCCGTAAACGCGGCCCTAACCAATATACTTGGACGATTCCGTGAGTATCTTTTACATATATTACAATCTGTGACAAACTTAGGACGCTGGTTAACGCAGTAAAGTTTATCCTTGCCGTCTGAGCTCATGGCACAAGCACTTAATGTGTTATGGAGGACCGTGGGGAGGAGGTAATATGGGGAGTTCGTCCCCACCCCACGTGGGGACACCCCACTCCACTCTAAGTGGAATCAAGCGAACGCCACCCTTCCGCCCTTTGCTATAGACTGTCTGCTTGCGTTGTGTCCTTGTTTCAATGACTCTTCCATCCAAAGCGAATATGATGTTGCTTTGTCTGATTTTGGGGATTAATGCGTGTATTGGTAAAGCGGATCTGTTCTCCTATGCAGTCATGCAGACATATCTACATAAGTGCACGTGTACTGAAGTGCATCAATAAAAAAGCATACATGCTCGAATGCCCGATACATGTGTACATGTTATACAACGTGTATGCATGCATTGTACACCTTCACGGCAAGTTCACACATGCTTACATACACATATGCATGCATACATTAAAGCATACATATATGCATACATTGGTTATACTTTTCCATGATATACAAGTATTTATATATGTACTGAAACACAGCTGCAATAATTTGAAATTGCCATTTCTATAAAGTTCATGCGTACACACACACACACACACACACACACACACACACACACACACACACACACACACACACACACACAGAAGTCACATTTGCCAGATATATTGCAGAACGATTGTGGGTAAATGACTTGCTCAAGGTTCCTACACGGTAACTCCTCAGGTGAGGATCGAACCCGAACTCTCCGCGTTACAGGTCGACCGCTCCAACCAATCGGCCACATGTCGATACACACCAATCGATGCGTGTTTGTTGCACCAAGCACCACGAATACAGCTTTTGAGAGCCGATAAAAGGCGCTAAGCAAACACGCAGAAACATG